>WAAE01023372.1:25372-112750 GCA_013400495.1 Nicator chloris
CCTAAGACAGTGTCCTTCCCACCCAAACCATTCCAGGATTCCCTGACTGATCACAAATATCCTCAGTCTGCTCCAGCTTTTATTTGAATAAGCTACAAATTTCAGAAATGTTTCTTCTTTTCTGCCTTCAGGTGTCCCAGAATGAGCTGGATTGGTTCCACCAGGACTCAGAAACACAAATGAAGAAATGGCAGCAGGAGAAGAAAGAAAATCGAGAGAACCTAAAAGCACTGAAGGGCACAGCTAAAAAACACTCAGACACCAATGAGAGGTACAGTTGTAAATAGATTTACATCCCCTCATTCTGACAGTCTAAAGACTTCAGAACTCTTGAAGGAAATTAAATCCTTGGCTGTGAGAGCAGCCAGACATTTTCTCCCAGTGTTAAGCTGAAATATGGACATGGCCACTTCCTTCTTTTGAATGTTTTGGCAAAGTACAGGTAAACATCTAAAATAGCTTTTAGATAAGTGATGAAACTGATTTAGCAATAATTCCCCTGATCAGATTTGACAAATCCAACTGAATTTTAATGTCCTCACTCAGTTTACAGAGCCCAGACTTTGGTCCTTGAATGAATTTGTTTTATCATTAGTTTTTATTAATTTGGGCCAAATCTCTCCTGAAAAACCATCAGCCTGTTTTTATATTAATTACTGCTTTATTAGCAATAAATTTAAATGTGTTTACAATAGAATCCCTCAATACTTTGGGTTGGGATGGATCTGAAAGACCATTGAGTTCCACTCCCTGCCATGAGCAGGGACATCTCCCACTGTCCCAGGTTGCTCCAGCCTGGCCTTGGACACTTCCAGGGCTGGGAATTCCTTAATTCCTCTGGGATGAAACAGGATCTAAAACCTGCAGATTGTCCTGGTGGTTACAGAGGATCATGTTCCATATTTGCCAAGGAACCTTTTCCACAACAAGCTTAATAAATGTGTTGTTCCTGTAGGTATTTGAAGACCATTGATGAGAAGGACAAGCAGTATAATGTGTGTTTAAATACATTTCTGGAGACCAGGTAAAACTCATATCCCTTTCAGCAATATTGACATTTTTCTGCTTCACTCTGGGTGAAGGCTATGGGGAAAATAAGCACTTTAACTCACATTTCTTTCTCTAAGTTAGTTTGCTTTTACTTGCCATGAGTAAATAGTAAGATTTAGAATAAAGTAAATCGTACTCTCATACATTTCCCTTGATTACATGACACTGAGTAGCTGTAAAAATCCTCTAAAATGGCATAAACTTTAAATGCTGCTCTGCTGTGAATGGTACTCAAATATTTCATTTCTTTCTCTTCCACAGTAATCAATTTGCTAATGAGAAAGGCAAATTGGAAGAGCTGATAAAAAAGAGTCAAGGTGACAGCCAGGAGTGTGAGAAAAGAGCTGTTAGAGCAGAGGTACAACCAAAAAATTCCTTACAAACCTTTGGTTGGAGCTGGGCTTGTGCTGACTGGAGGTGGGGAAATGATCTCCAAGATGTGGATTAAATACTGGAACTGCCAGGGATGGAAATTCCAGTTAGAAATCCCTCACTGTGGGAGCTGTGTGTGCACTTTGAATCCTCAAACTCTGGTTTAAATTCTTACTAAAATCTGGTTTAAGGTTTTATCTCTTCTTTTTCTTGGTTTTGTTTTGGGGTTGGTTTTTTTTTTGTTTGTGGGGTTTGTTTGTTTGTTCAGTTTGGGGTTTTGTGGTGGGTTTTTTGGGGTGTTTTTTGTTTGTTTGTTTTTTTGTCACAGATCTCAGTGCTCCAGACCTGGAAGGAAACTGAAATCTGGAAGCTCAAAGGCTCCATTGCCAAGGCAGAAGGAAATCTCAGGATGCTGAAGGCACTGAGCAGGTATTGGAAATCTCACCAGGAATTCCACCACTCCTGCTTGTTAATTATTTATGATGTCATATTTTATATTCTATAATTATATCAAATACCGTTTTTATTTTATGTTCTATCATTATATTTCATATAATATTTATATGAAATATTATAATATTAATATAAAAATGCACAGAGTTGGGGGGAAATAATATTGCCCCAGACAAAATTTAGCTGGAAATTGAGTCTCATCCTTATCCTTGTGGCTTTCTGAGCTGGGAAAATCAGATTATCTGGGTAATAATAATAATAATAATAATTCCAGTTATCCCTGCCCAGTATCCCTGGAAAAGGGCTGCAGTGTAACTGATTTTTACCTGAAATCCCTTGAAATCTTTAACTGGGATTCATTGTTGAGGGAGGAACTGTTGGGACAACACCACTGCTCTTAAAAATAATGGAAACGTTGGAGTTTAACTCTAAATCCTCAATATTCCAGCAGCTCAGCTTCAGCAGCTCCTGTGTTGAAGTCCCAGATTGATTCCTGGGAAATATTTATGTCAAATGTCAAGAAACAACTGGAAAAAGTCGAGGTAAAACTTCATTTCTCTCCACAAGCTTCTCAGCTGAACTTTGGAAATGAAAGCATTAAATAAGGTTGCCTTTGTTCTTTAAAACCACCAGTAGCTTGTCCTCCAAATGCTGAGGGGAATTGTTTTAGTTACAAAAGAAAGAGACAGTTTGGAGGCCAGGTTGGTAATTTGTAGTGGATATATTCATGTTTTTAAAGGCAAAAATCTGCCCTTTACACACTCGCTTCAAAATCAGGGCCCACATTAACAAATGGATTTTTGGCTTTTGTTGGTGACCTTGAGAAATGCATGGAACTTCTTAAAAAAATAAAAAAAAACCCAGCAGGAAACTGTCTGAGAAGTTCAGTAAACTGTGATTTTTACTGCAGAGGGAGCTCAGGGTGGTGCTGATTGCTGATGGGTGGTTTTCCTTCTGCAGGCCGAGTACGAAGAAAAAATTGAGCTGGTGAAAAACGGTGCCCGGAACTGCCTGAGTAAAGTGGAAGTTGTGGATTTGCCTTGTCCTCAGGGACTTGTTGTGAGTATCCCACCTCCCACAGCACTTCCAAGTCCTGGGGATTTCCCTGGGCATGGCCAGCAGTGGTGGGAGGTGTCCAGGGACAAGGGGAATGTGCAGCCTTGCACACAGCAAGTCCCAGCTCTCCCAGCAGCCAGGGGATGCTCCAGAGGAAAAGGGGATGGAGATGAAGCTGNTCCTTACAAACCTTTGGTTGGAGCTGGGGTTGTGCTGACTGGAGGTGGGGAAATGATCTCCAAGATGTGGATTAAATACTGGAACTGCCAGGGATGGAAATTCCAGTTAGAAATCCCTCACTGTGGGAGCTGTGTGTGCACTTTGAATCCTCAAACTCTGGTTTAAATTCTTACTAAAATCTGGTTTAAGGTTTTATCTCTTCTTTTTCTTGGTTTTGTTTTGGGGTTGGTTTTTTTTTTGTTTGTGGGGTTTGTTTGTTTGTTCAGTTTGGGGTTTTGTGGTGGGTTTTTTGGGGTGTTTTTTGTTTGTTTGTTTTTTTGTCACAGATCTCAGTGCTCCAGACCTGGAAGGAAACTGAAATCTGGAAGCTCAAAGGCTCCATTGCCAAGGCAGAAGGAAATCTCAGGATGCTGAAGGCACCAGTTTGGGGTTTTGTGGTGGGTTTTTTGGGGTGTTTTTTGTTTGTTTGTTTTTTTGTCACAGATCTCAGTGCTCCAGACCTGGAAGGAAACTGAAATCTGGAAGCTCAAAGGCTCCATTGCCAAGGCAGAAGGAAATCTCAGGATGCTGAAGGCACTGAGCAGGTATTGGAAATCTCACCAGGAATTCCACCACTCCTGCTTGTTAATTATTTATGATGTCATATTTTATATTCTATAATTATATCAAATACCGTTTTTATTTTATGTTCTATCATTATATTTCATATAATATTTATATGAAATATTATAATATTAATATAAAGATGCACAGAGTTGGGGGGAAATAATATTGCCCCAGACAAAATTTAGCTGGAAATTGAGTCTCATCCTTATCCTTGTGGCTTTCTGAGCTGGGAAAATCAGATTATCTGGGTAATAATAATAATAATAATAATTCCAGTTATCCCTGCCCAGTATCCCTGGAAAAGGGCTGCAGTGTAACTGATTTTTACCTGAAATCCCTTGAAATCTTTAACTGGGATTCATTGTTGAGGGAGGAACTGTTGGGACAACACCACTGCTCTTAAAAATAATGGAAACGTTGGAGTTTAACTCTAAATCCTCAATATTCCAGCAGCTCAGCTTCAGCAGCTCCTGTGTTGAAGTCCCAGATTGATTCCTGGGAAATATTTATGTCAAATGTCAAGAAACAACTGGAAAAAGTCGAGGTAAAACTTCATTTCTCTCCACAAGCTTCTCAGCTGAACTTTGGAAATGAAAGCATTAAATAAGGTTGCCTTTGTTCTTTAAAACCACCAGTAGCTTGTCCTCCAAATGCTGAGGGGAATTGTTTTAGTTACAAAAGAAAGAGACAGTTTGGAGGCCAGGTTGGTAATTTGTAGTGGATATATTCATGTTTTTAAAGGCAAAAATCTGCCCTTTACACACTCGCTTCAAAATCAGGGCCCACATTAACAAATGGATTTTTGGCTTTTGTTGGTGACCTTGAGAAATGCATGGAACTTCTTAAAAAAATAAAAAAAAACCCAGCAGGAAACTGTCTGAGAAGTTCAGTAAACTGTGATTTTTACTGCAGAGGGAGCTCAGGGTGGTGCTGATTGCTGATGGGTGGTTTTCCTTCTGCAGGCCGAGTACGAAGAAAAAATTGAGCTGGTGAAAAACGGTGCCCGGAACTGCCTGAGTAAAGTGGAAGTTGTGGATTTGCCTTGTCCTCAGGGACTTGTTGTGAGTATCCCACCTCCCACAGCACTTCCAAGTCCTGGGGATTTCCCTGGGCATGGCCAGCAGTGGTGGGAGGTGTCCAGGGACAAGGGGAATGTGCAGCCTTGCACACAGCAAGTCCCAGCTCTCCCAGCAGCCAGGGGATGCTCCAGAGGAAAAGGGGATGGAGATGAAGCTGGGGAAGGCCAGGGAGCAGCACATTCCCAACTCCTGTGAGAGGCTCAAGCTGTTTGGAGCTGAAAATGACTCACTGATGGTTTTGTCCACTGTAGGTTCCTGTAGCACCAAGATCCTGGAATTCCAGGATGGTTTGGGTTGGAAGGGACCTTAAAGATCATCCAGTTCCAACCCTGACAGCTCCCACTGTCCCAGGCTGCTCCAAGCCCCAGTGTCCAACCTGGCCTTGGGCACTGCCAGGGATCCAGGGGCAGCCACAGCTGCTCTGGGCACCCTGTGCCAGGGCCTGCCCACCCTGCCAGGGAACAATTCCTGCCCCAGATCCCAGCCAGCCCTGCCCTCCCTCAAGCACATTCCCTGTGTCTGTCACTCCATCCCTTGTCCCAAGTCCATCTCCAGCTCTCCTGGAGCTTCTTTAGGCACTGGAAGGGGCTCTGGAGCCTTCTTGAGATTCTCCAGGTTGAACAGCCCCAAAATCCTTTGGGACAAGCCCCATTATGCAGAATCCCTGAATCCCTGAGGCTGGAAAAGCCCTCCCAGCCCAGGCAGTCCCAGCTGTGCCCCATGCCCACCTTGTCCCCAGGCCCAGAGCACTCAGTGCCACTTCCAGGTGACACCTGCAGGGATGGGCACTGCCAACCTCCCTGGGCAGCCCCTGCCAAGACCTGAGCACCCTTTCCATGGGGAAACTTCCCTGAAGGAATTCCTGCAGCCCCGTGTGGCACTGAGTGCAAACACCAAGCTCAGCTCCCAGCCAGGTGTGGCAGGAAGGTGGAGCAGAGCCATTCATGGGGATGCATCTGGAATGAGAACAGCCCCAGAAATCCTGGTCACAGACATCTTCTCATGGCCCAACAGCTCCACCAACGCTTTGCTCAAATTCTTCTGACCCCTCTGATTGTTACTTTTTAATTTTTTTCCCTCTGTTGAAAATCTTGGTTTGTGGGTTGTTTGATTTTTGGGGTTTGGTGGGGTTTTTTTGCTGTTTTTTTGCTCTGTTTAGATTCAGAGCTCTGGTCTAATATTTGAGATTGTTATTACACTTTCTCTGGGTTTCTGCAAGTTCCCTTCCTGCTCTCCTGCATAATTCCCCACTTATTTTTAGGTCTGTCCTTTCTATTTATTGACACAGAATATGGAGACAATCACCACAAATTTATTGGGAAGGAGCAGCTTTTGTGCCTCTTGCTCTACATTTGGATTTTATTTTCCCTGCAGTAACACCAGAGTGACCTTTTAGGAGAAATAATCATGAGATCAAACAACTGCCCTGATGTGAGGGAGTTTTTAAGATGAACTGGTGTCACCTTTGAGATCCTGGGCACAACCAGCCCTGTCACAATTCACACTGCAAATGCTCCAGAGTGGAACTGAACTTGCTGTAATCCCTGTTTCCCTGTGGAATGTTTTGTTTCCTAGACAACACCAGGCAGACCTCTCACGTGTGACCCTGCCATTGTCACCTGTTCCTTGGCACCTGCACATCCCAGTGCCCTTCCTGCATTTTCCAGCTCTGATGGAAAAGCTCCAGCCCAGCCTCCTCTCCAAGCACAGACTGGAGCTAAGCCAGCACCTGCCACCTCTGAGGCTTCTTCTGCAGCTGGGAAAATACCTCCCAAAGCTCCAGAGGGATCACATTCCAATCCCCTCTCAGCATCCTGCCCCTCAGGGAGTTCTGGAAGTAACTCCCAGCATGTCCAGCCCAACCAGACCCACCAGGATCCCTCAGCTCTGCAACCGAGGCCTTCTGGAATTCCAAACAACATAAAGCTGCCAAAAAGAATTGGAAATGTTGTGGCCCAGCTCCAGAGTATCTTCCCAAACTACAGCAGGTACTGGATTGAGGGAGTGCTGTGACACAATGTCTGAACAGCCAGGGTTGAAGTGCAAAAATTGATTTTGTTCTGCTGACAAGGGCTGGAGGGCCAGGACACAAGGAATGGGTTTAAACTGCCAGAGGGCAGGGCTGGATGGGATCTTGGGCAGGAATTGTTCCCTGGCAGGGTGGGCAGGGGCTGGAATGGAATTCCCAGAGCAGCTGTGGCTGCCCCTGGATCCCTGGAATTGTCCAAGGCCACGTTGGACAAAATTTCAGCTTTTTCTTCCTTGGGGCTTGGAGCAGCCTGGGACAGTGGGAGGTGTCCCTGCAGTGTCAGGGGTGGAATGAGATGAGCTTTCAGATCTCTCCCAACCCAAACCATTCCATGATTCTGGTGATTGTTCAGGAGTTCTGTCCTGGTCACTGAGAATCATTGGGAGCTGCCACAGTTCCTGGGAAAAGCTGGTGTCTTTTGATCCTGCTGGGATCAAACAGAGCCTGCAGTGCTCTCCAGGGGCCATCCCTGATCCTGCCTTTCCTGTCCCTCCAGCTCAGACCTCATTGCCTTCGTCAGGGAAGTGCAGAGGAGGAGTGGGAACTCCGTGGCAGGCCTGGGCCCCGATGAAATCCTCAGCCGGGTCACGGAGCTCATCCTGGACCAGCAGCTCAAGGTACTGGGGCTGCAGCTGCTGCTCTTGTGCCCGTGGCAGAGGGAGCAGCAGAGCCCCAGGGGTCACCATTCCCTTCTGCTCCCTGTGCAGGCAGCACGTCCAGCAGGCAGAGCTGTGCCTTCCCCGGGCTCTGCTGCCCCAGCGCGGAGCCGGGACCTGCCCGCGGGAGGAATCGCCCCCGGCTCCTCCCGGCCAGCAGCAGCCCCTCAAAACTCCTCCAGTAAAAACCCCTCTCAGCCAAACCTGCAGCCCTGGGGAAATGCTGGAGCTGTACCTAAAGCCAAATGGAAAAAGCAGGACGATGTAAGTTTTCTGCTCTTTCAGTGGAGTTGTTGCCACGTGCTTTGTACAAGACGCGAAATAATCCCGGGAAAAAAACCAAAATAATTGCCTCGTTTATTTTGTGTACAAAAGCTTCAGTAGACTTGGTTAAAGTTAGTGACCTCGTTAATTGAGTAGAATGTGCTGGTTAATTGCTGATGGTTGTTAAGTAACTGAGCATTCCTTCCCTGGCCAGGCCTGCAGTGAGGATCCCTGCACCATCTGTCACGATGAGCTGAGCAGGGACTGCTGTGAGCTTGAGTGTGGCCACCACTTTCACAGAGAGGTGAGTTCTGCTCTTGTTCCTCATCTCCACCTCCTAAAAACAAGCCCTTTACCCTCTCCTTACCCACCAGTGCCCAAACAACAGGGCACAATTTCCTTTTCCAGCCTTTGCCCCCCAAACCTGACCCGCAGCCAGCCTGTCAGAAAGCTTTTAGGTATTTTTAAAGTCAAATGATTCATCAGAGTGGGTTTCAGATGAGTCTTCAGAGAATGAATTTGGTTGGGATTGCTGGCAGCACACTGAAGCAATGGGTTATCCCTGAAAACTCTGTATTTGCCTCCTGATAGTGGAAATCCATGCAGTAAAAAAGCCAGGATGACGTTGGATTAACTCCACGTTTGACTTTCCCCCTTCACCTTTCTGGTTTCAATGCTGATTTGTTCTCACAGAATAAATTCGATTAGAGCAGGAGAAGAGTTCTCCACCCCCAAATTTCAGTGGTGTAGAACTTGCTCAAGAGCTTCCCCATTAGTCCAAAGAGTTTTCAGCCTCCTCCTCCTCCCCAGTGCTGCCTCTCACCCTCTCCCTGTGCCCGCAGTGCATCCGGACGTGGCTCAAGCAGCATTCCAGCACCTGCCCCGTCTGCCGTGTCCATGCTCTGCTTCCTGAGGATTTCCCTGAGCTCCCTGCATGGAACAAGTACAGCTGAACCTGCTTTTCCTCCTCCACTTTCTAATTAAAGATGTAAAAGGGGCTGCAGCACAACCCCAGTGCTGGGGGACAGGACAGAACCCTGGGTTATTGGCCATGGGAACAGCCTTGGGGTTTGACTCCAATTCCAGGGTTTCTCCTGCCTAAAGCTGTGGAGTTCAGGGTTGGCAGCACCACAAAACTGCTGGATTTTTGGCTAAGGGACACTGAAAGTACCAAATTCTTTTATCTGAAAGGCCAGTGCATAATTCCTGTGAAGAGGGGGCTTCTCCCTCAGATTTATCCCAATACCAAACAAGTAGGATGGAGCCAAAGGATGGAGCAACAGAATTGGAAACCAAGACATTCCCTTCCTCTGGCATAAACAATTCAGGAATTCAAGCCTGGTGTGGTCTTTGCAGCTCTTCTCTCTGCATAAATCCACAGCTGAGAATTCAAATGGTTTAAATAATGACTTTTAAATAATGACTTAAATAAAGCAAGACTTTTAAATTATTCATATGGATCAATTCTTTAATCTCAAAATAGGGTTGAAATTTGAATTTCCCCCCTTGTTGAAGAGCTGGTCTGTTTAAATAGGAAGGATTTTTTTCAAAGGACTTTTTAAAGGACTTTTTAAAGGATTTTTAAGCAACACTTCCTCTGTATTTTGTGCAGGATTGGTCACCAGTAGCAGGAGGGGCAGAATTCCAAGAGCTCAGGGAATTGTTCTCCCACTGTTTTCCAAGTCTGAAGTGGCCAGAACACCATCAACACTGACAAATTGGTCCCAAACAGCCAAAAGGTGAGGACCAGAGCCTCAGAACCTTAAAGTGAAACTCAAATATTCTCTTGTCAGAATCCAGGGAGCATCACATGGATTAGGAGCTCTTGGCTGATTCCAGGGATCACTTGTTCCCCACACTGCTACATCTCCTCCAGCTGAAGTTCTGAACTCCTCTCTCATTAATCAGTGTATTCATTACCACTTGAATAAAAAATAAAATTACTGCTGCAGCCAAACACGTTGTTTCTGTGTAGTATTTCTGCTCAGTCTGAGTTAGGGGTGAGTAACTACTCTGTGCTGTAGAATTAAGGTCTAAGAATTCCAGCACTGGAATCCTTTTCAGCTTCCAGTATTTTGGGGGGCTGCAGCTCCTCCCCAAAAGCTCCTGTACCATCCCTGGTCTCAGGGAAAAGTGCTAAGTTTCAGTAAATGGCATTTTCCTCCCCCTTCCCAGACACGGAAACGAAAATTGCAGCTTTTTCTTCCTGAAACACCAGGGCCCAAACTGGAATTGCATTCTCCTGCTTGGCAATGCTGCTGGATAAACCAAAGGAAATGATTCTTCTTCGTTTTCTTAATTCTGCCTTTTTAGGTGCTCATCTCTCCACTTCCAAACTGAGCCTGTCTCTACCCACATGGAAAATGAATGGAAAATCCACAAGTTGTGGCTGTTCCATTAAAACAACATCAAAATCCACAACCTGTTTGTGTTGGGAAGGTTGTTTCTTACTGAATTACTTTTCCTTTATGCTGTACAGTCACAAACACATTAATTTATTCCTCCTGTTCTCAATTTGACCCAAAATTTCCTTGGTGAGATGTGAAATCACTCATTTCCCATCCACCTTGGGACAGATCCCACAGCATCACCTTCCAGAGTTGTAGCCCCATTTCTCAGACCTTCAAGGACCTGATTTCTCATCTCCCATACCCTCCCAGTACGGCTGTGATGGGATTGATGAGTTTTAAGGGCTCTTCAAAGGACTTTGGAACAAGTGTTACAAAATGAAGTCAAGAGAGGAACTTGCTACATACTTGTACAAGCTGTAGAAAGCTACAGAATGATTCCTTCAGGATTTGCCTGAGAAAAAACTGAGGAAAAACAGGGTTGTGGAAGGCAGCAGGATTGGGAAATGCAGAGAGGCAAAATCTTGGCCAGGTTACCAGGGAAGTGAAAGCACCAGAAGGGCTCACAGGAAGAAGGAAGGGAGGAGGCTCCAGCTGAAGCCAGGCATGGATAAAGTTCCACTTTCCCTCTGAGGAATTCCCAGGAAATCCTTCCCTGCTCCTCCTGTGGCTGTTCACATCCTGCAGAGCTTCAGGGGGAAGTTCTCTGTGATGAGGTGGTCGTCGTGTAGAAGCACCACGATGTTCACTTCAAACTCTGGGAGAAGGGGAAAAAGGAGAAAGAATTCCATGGGAAGCTGAATCCTAACAGCAATCCTGCTTTAATTCCACAGGAAAGCTGAATCCTAGCAGCAATCCCACTTTAATTCCAAAGGAAAATTCAATCCTAGCAGCAATCACACTTGATTTCCACAGGAAAATTCAATCCTAGCAGCAATCACACTTCAATCCCACAGGAAAGTTGAATCCTAGCAGCAATCCCACTTGATTTCCACAGGAAAATTCAATCCCAGCAGCAATCCCACTTTAATCCCACAGGAAAATTCAATCCTAGCAGCAATCACACTTTAATCCCACAGGAAAGCTGAATGCTAGCAGCAGGATGAGGCAGGAGCTCCTGGAACATTCCAGGGAGAACCTCACCCAGGCATCCCAGCCCTTGGACCATTCCTAGAAAATCCTGCTTTGTTCTCATCTTTGGGATTCCTCTGGATTGTTTTCTCACTGATAAATTATGGCCAACAATCCTCTGGAAAAGAAGGTTCAGACATCAAAGGACAAAATGTTTTGGGAAAGGCAGCTCCACCAAGGGGGTGTTTAAAGCACGGAATGGGAGAATTCCAGGACACACCCATTCCTTGTTTCCAGCATGTAACAGCTTTAGGAAATGAAACACTGGAATACAACAGGCCTGCAAACTGGGAACAAAAATTCCAGAGGAAAATCTACTCTTAGATACCACATTGTGTCCTTCAAAGCCAAAATCTGTCTCAGTTCATTAATCATGGAGACAGAACAAAAAGCCAGGCAGAGCTAATAAATGAAGGGAAGCAGAAATCAAAATAAATTCAAATTCTCATTGCAAATTGCTAGTGAACAGCTTAAAGTGGCAAAAAAAAAGACTATTATTATTTTGGGGAAAATCACTGCACACAGATTCTGTGCCAACAGATTCCAACAGGATGAAGGGAAGAAATGCAAACCAGCCAAGTGGATTCTTGCACTACTTACTTGAACAAGTGAGGAAAATCCTGGTTTTGTTAATAAATATATCCTGATTTTGTTAACAAAAACACTGGATTTTGACAACAATCAGCAGGGAAGAGCACGTGGTGTAGATAAGGGAAGTCACACCTTGACCAACCTTGCTGCTTCCAGGGCTTTCAGCAGGAGAGTGGCAAACAAAAAGGAGAAGACGTGGAAAGCGGGGTTCTCAGTGGTGAGGAAAAGGAGGAATTTTATTCTTGGACTATTCCTCGAGTGCTTAATCAGATGACCTGCATTCCTCTGCTCCTCCTGTCCCCTCATCATGGAATTTTGATGGGAGTGGCTTAGTGGCTGCACAGCTGTTTGTGTTACAAGTGTTTGGGCTGTGTTTTTCAGTCTGAAATGAGCAGGATTCGGGTCCAGGGAAGCAGAGGGATGTCCTGGGCTCTTCCTGTGCACTGCTGGATTTATCCCCTCACCTGCACAGTCTGAAGCTGCACCAAGGGAAATTCAGGTCGGATAATAGGAAAAAGTTTTTTACAGAAAGGGTGATAAAGTCCTGGAATTGTCTACCTGGGGAGTTGGTGGAGTCCCCATCCCTGGATGTATTTATGAAAAGCCTGGATGTGGCACTGGGTGCCATGGTTTAGTTGAGGTGTCAGGGCTGGGTTGGACTCGATGACCTCGGAGGTCTCTTCCAACCCGGTGATTCTGTGAAGGGAATGGATGTGGCCACTCCTCCCCCAGGAAAAGGGCTCCCCACTGACCCACTTTGAAGTTGGTGGTTTCCAGGGTGGGGCAGGTGAAGAGCCTGGGGAACACCATGTGGATGGGGATGGGCAGGCCCCTGCAGACGTCGCCCTCGGCGATCTGGATGTTCTGGATCTCGGTGGCGTCCCTGGCGTAGCCCTCGGCACACCCTGGGCACGGAGGGAAACGGGGGGATCAGAGAAAGCAGCAGCCAAAACCCACAGTGGACAGACACCAGGATTAAGGGGAAAATGCCCAAGTTTGCACAGAGTTAAGGATGATGGAGATGATTTAAATTAACATTGGGGCTGCTCCTCCAAAGTGCAAACCCTAAAAGGCCTCAGCGCTCCGGCCTTTCTTTCACACTGCTCCCTGTTTAAATCCAGCCTTTCTTTCACACTGCTCCCTGTTTAAATCCAGCCTTTCTTTCACACTGCTCCCTGTTTCAGTTTAAGTCTGGCCTTTCTTTCACACTGCTCCCTGTTTAAGTCTGGCCTTTCATGCTGTTCCCTGTCTCAGTTTAAGTCTGGCCTTTCTTTCATGCTGTTCCCTGTTTAAATCTGGCCTTTCTTTCACACTGCTCCCTGTTTAAGTCTGGCCTTTCTTTCACACTGTTCTCTGTTTCAGTTTAAATTATGTTGGTTTAAGTTAAGTTTAGGCCCTGTTAAGTTTATGTTAAATTGAAGTTTTGTTAAGTTTAAGTGCTGTTAAATTTAGGTGATGTTACTTTTAAGTTCTGTAAAGTTTAAGGGATATTAGATTGATGTTCTGTTAATTTAAAGTTCTGTTACATGTAAGTTTTATTAAGTTAATGTAGTTTAATATTTCCTTTTGCCAAAATCTACCCATATTGAGTTTAAGTATTGTTTAATTTAAAAATTAAATGGGCTCAGGCTCTAAACTGGAGTGACCTCATTTAACACATTTTTAAAACAAGGCTTTTAACAATAGCAGTCAAGAGATTGCAGCTAGAAAATAAAAGGAAGGATCTTGAAATGACATGTGTCTTTTGGATAATTAGAAAAGAGATGTTAAAGCACCTAAGAAGTCAACTATAAATATAATAATTAACAAATTCAGATCATGTAATCAATATATCAGCACTGATTATCTTAGGAAGTTAACACCTTTCTGAACTATTGTGTACTTGTGACCTTGAGATAAAACACAAAAACACCACAACAGCTCACAGCCAATAACAGCCACAGTGTGAGATTGTTCCTGACTCTTCTGTGTTATCCATGGAAGATAAACAGCAGAGATTGGAAGGAACAATAGAATTTTTCATGAAATCAAGGGTACAATAAACTGTATGTTCTTGTATCCACAAACTGCCCATCCCATGTGAAGGCATGGAGGGAATTCCTGTTCCCTGCCCTTGCCAGGGTCTTGGGTTGCCATAAAAATGTAAGGAAAAATGTGTATTCTATTATCTGCTGAAACTGCTTGGGGAGGTGTTTNTGTGTGCACGGCATTCCCAGAGGAACCAGAGCCAGCTCAGCACCCCTGGGCCTTCAGAGGAAACTCCACCTGCTCCAGGATCCTCTCTGCCCCACCAGCGCCACCTCTGGCATTGCAGGAGGGCTGGACTGGGCTGCTCCAACACCCTGAGCAGCAGGGTCAGGCTGTGCTCTGACTCTGGCGCTGGTTTCTTTTTGTTTGGTTGGGTTTTTGTACTGCTGCATTTTTATTTCAATTTTCCTAGTAAAGAACTGTTATTCCTATTCCCATTTCTTTCCCCTTAATTTTTAAATAATAATAATCCAGAGGGAGTGTGGGTCTCGGTTTTTTCCTAGAGGCTGCTGCTGATTTTCTCAGCTGCAGTAGAGCTTTGGAGAGATAATTTTTCTCAAAACAACCCAAAGAAAGAATTTAAACAAATCTGCCCAGCTGGTGTTTGTTATCCTGTTTCCATGTAGAGAAGTGTTGACTTTAATTGGCCAATCATGGTGATGATGTGTTAATCAAGGACGAATTAGGTCCAACTTTATCACATCACTCTATAAAAGAGCCTTCAGTTGTTCTAATAAAGGATTATTCATCCTTCCGGCTTTGTGGAAATTGTGTCGGTCACCAGCGACGAGGGAGGGGTTTCCATTCCCCATCCCAAGGGAAGCTCTGGCTCCTCCCTGGCAGACTCCTGCCTTCCCCAGGCAGCCCAGAGGGGCAGGGCTGGCTCACCACAGGTCTCCACACGCACGAGCTGCAGCTCGATGCTCCTGACGGCCGCCTCGGCGCTCTCCACCACCAGCTCCCCCGTCAGCGGCTGCGTGATCACGCAGTTGGTGGAGTTCAGGTGCCCTCTGATCAGGAACTTGGGAAGGGAGGCTCTCTGCAAAGGTTGGAGGGAGGAGAAAAAGATGCCACTGTAAAGAGCAGACTCAGAGACCCCCATGGACACCCTGGAGGGTCCGGGACCCTCGCGGGGACCCCGGGATGACTCTGCCTTGGACTTTTGCCCCTGGGAAGGGATTCCAACACGCAGAGATGGATTACAGAAGATGCAGGTTTGAAACAGATGTTAGTTTAGTTAATCACAGGGTGTTAAAAGCAGTGTGGGTTTTTTAGGATGGGGGTTGGGAAAGGGGTAAGATGGAGGATTTGGGGTGTGATCCTGAAGCCTTCTTCTTCTCTTTCCTTCTCCATTTTCTGCAGTGCGTGCTAGCACAGTCATTGGTGGACAGAATGTGAGGTAAAGATGTCAATTAGAGAAATAAATAGTCGCAGTTGGTACAAAATTATAAATATCTTATGGTTTAGGTTATAATTGGATGAATTGTCTTTAAATGAACGCTGTAAGACCCGCCCAGGGTCACGTTTCCAGTGGTTTTCCAAAGGGAAAAGACCTTGGAGCAGAATGGTATGAAAAGCAAGATAAGAAGAAAATAAACACCTGGAAGACCAAAGCTGGAAGTCTCTTTCTTTCTTTAAAAGCTCTGGTAATGAACTGATCTTGGAAAGTGGGAAAGCCATCCAAGAGAAAAGAAAACAACCAACCAACCAAACCAACCTTGTGGGAAGTTATTGAAACAAGCAGGAAATTCCCCAGAAGTTCCTAAGTTGAGAATGTGAGAGTTCAGAAATTCCTCACGTAGCTTACATTTCCTTCTTTCACTCTGTATCAGGGTTTCTCCTACAGTCTTCTCCCTTGACCTGCATCCTTCCTGCTCCTCCATCCACCCCATGGATGGACTTTTCCTGGGAAGAACTGACAGAACTTGGCTGTTGGAATTCATCCAGGAGCTGCAGCCGTGTGCTGAAGGAGGTGGGGACACCTTCCACTGTCCCAGGCTGCTCCAAGGCCCAATGTCCAGCCTTGGACACTTCCAGGGATCCAGGGACAGCCACAGCTTCTCTGGAATGAACAATTCCTTCCCAATATCCCATCTAAGCCTGCCCTCCCTGAGGCTTCCCAAAGCCACAGAGGGCTGTAAAAAAAAACCACATAACCAAGGCTCAAAATGCACATTTTTAAAGGCTCTTGGCTGTCCATGGTATAGAATGTTTTCCCTTGCTCCACCCTCATCTTTCACTCAGGAAAGGGATAAAAATATTTAACCACTCCTGAGAAAAGTCCCACCTTCAAATGGTCCCCACAGAGCAAGAGATGAGGCAGAATCACTTGATTGCTTATAAAAGTGAAAAAGAAAATGGAAAAAATATTAAAAAAAGGAGCTGATTATGTACAAGGCAGAATTTAATCACTCCTCTGGTCTCACCCAGAAACACACAGACTTTACATTTAAAACAAAATAATAGGAAAATCCTTTTACCTCTTTAACATTTTGCAGCGTTTCAGGAGTAATGGTGAAGTCCACAGGGCTCGGCAGCAGCTTCCCTTTCTGTGACTGCAGGGAATGGAAGGGTTAAACTGAAATCTGATCCCCAAAACAGAGAGAGAATATTAAAAACCACAACAGCTGGCTGCCCTAAACCACCTGGAAAAGCAGGAATACCCTCCCCATCTGAAGCAGAGAGGAAAAAAAAGTTCAATTTCCCATTTCTGTATGTATAAATCAATTAATTTTTCATGTCCCTTGGAAGGTTTCATTTCATTATTTAATTTGGGGAGGGGACATTCTAAATGAACTTGTGTCCATTGCTTCAAATTTGGTTTATAAATTCTTGTTCTCCACCAGCAAGGGCCTGATCTGGAACTCTGAGTGAGGATCTGCCCTCACTGCTCAAGAATTCAAAACAGCTGCTGCTGCCCAGCTGCAAGATGGGAGAGATTAGCAAAAGATTGGCTGCATTTTCCCAAAATGACAAATTCTGGGACAGAAGAAGCTGAAGGGAAATGGTACATTGAGCACTGACAGTGAGAATTATATGTTCAGTAAAACCTCATTAATTCACCCTGACTGAGGGATTCATGATTTACTGACTGGTGAGCTCTGAAGTGCTGTAGTGGGAACAAGAAATAAACCCAGGAAAACTGCAGGAGATGTGATTTGTCACTCCTCTGACAAGTGTGGCTCACTTATAAATGTAATAATGGACCAATAAAATGTAGCATCAGATATTGCAGGAAACACTGAAATCTTACCAACAGGAAACTTGTTTGTAACACCAAACGAAATCTTTTAAGAAGGTATTTTAGAACTAAAATAACATTTCCACCACAAGTCCTGAGTGACACAAAGGAGTTTGATTTTTACTGTCCTCTTAGAGTTCAAAGGAATGATAGAAGCAGGATGTTCCAGCAAGTTAGAGAAGGAAAAAGGGACATTTCATCAGCTCTGTCCTGTCCTCAGCTGCTCTGGACAGGCCCAGCTCAACCTAAACCAACCCCAAATCCAACACAGGAACTTCTGTAACAACCAGCAGAGCATTTTCTGGGAGTCCAACCTCCTCCCAGAAGGATTGGGATTAGAAACAAGTTTTCCCTGCAGGAGTGGTCAGGCCTTGGAATTGCTCAGAGAGGTGGTGGAGTCTCTGGAAGTGTTGAGGAGCCTGGAAGTGGGACATGGTTTGGGGTGAGGATGGGACTGGATCATCCTGAAGGTCTCTCCCACCCTGAAGATTCCATGATTTCCACCTCCATGCAGACACAGCTGTGATATTTTGGAGTCAGGGCTCTAAATCAGAACTCCTCATCTGAAGAGCAGAAATCAGATTTTTTCACCACCCAACTCCCATTTCCAGGGCTGTGGGAGCCTGGAATCTTTGGCTGAGAACTCCTGGGATAATTCAAAACAGTGTTTGGAAAAATGACATCATATTTATGTGACCACCCCATTGTCTCAGAACTCAAAGGATGAATAAGAGAATTAACTCAGGGCACTGTAAAAACATCTGAAAATCCAACTCTTCTTTGTCCTTTAAAATTAAGAGAGGGATGGGTTTTTCTAATCAGAAGCAACAGCACTTTGGGGTGGTTTTGTTTTGGGGCAGATTTCCTTTACTGCTACATTTTGGGCAAAGGTCTCAGGCACAGGGTGGGATTTTGGGCTGTCCTGTGCAGGGCCAGGAGTTGGGTTTGATGATTTTTGGGGTCTCTTCCAACTCAGGACATTCTGATTCTACACTTCTGTAATCCCTCATGTCATTATCACAATTTCCATGAGTTTATCTGGGTGGGGGTTCTTTCCCTTAAAGTGAAGTGGGGGGGAAAAATCAATTAAAAAAATTGAATTAATTGCCAAATGAACAGAACCCACACTCACCAGGGAGTGGACAATGAATTCACAAGTCTTGGTCAGGTCCTTTGCCAGCAGGGAGCGTCTCATGTCACAGCGCAGGGTGTACTGGGGCAATGGGTGACACAGGGAAAAAAAAAACAGCTTTAATTCACATTTCCTCCCTCCTTCCCAACGCTTCACCTCCCTCCTGCCCCTGTGCAGAGTGTTGCTGCTGTTCTGTGCAGTTAAGGGGGATTTTTCACCCTGTTTTTGGTTGAAGGGATTATCAGTGTGATGTATTCACAGCCCCTGGAATTTTGATTTTCTTGTGGGATGGAATTCACAGTGGGAAGAGTTGTTGGGGTATTCCATGGGGAACTTCAGCCACACAGCTGAGCTCAAAGCAGCACTCAAATCAGGCAACGAGGTCAATTTGCTTCCAATTTGCTCCCCTAAAATGGGAGCCATAAAGCAGTGGATGAAAAGTAGCAAGAATTTGGTTATCCCAGAAATCCAACACTTCATCTCCAACAAAGCCTCTCAGTGTCCTTCCAGGACAGGGAATTTGGTGGGATGGGGGTTTTTTGTTTTGTTTGATTTTTCATTCCTCCCTCAGAGCAGAGATTTGGGCTCCTCACTCCTGGTTCATGGCCACAACCCCCCAGCAGGGTCTGATTAAAGGTTTCTGCATCAGAACAGAGACTTGAACCCACAATTAATCCCTAAATCGAGAAAGAGAGGCTCAGTGAAACTGCCCAGAGGTTCAGAAGTGTCTCTTAACCAGCACCTCAGTGTTACAACTCCCTCTTCAGGAGAGCAGGACTCTCAAAGCTTGGCTGCAATTTAAATTCTTAAATTTGAATGGTGTTTTAGCCAAGAAAAGCTACACAGAAGAGAGAAGGAATGACAAAATAAAACAAGTATTCCTCACTAAAGTGCACCTCAAGCTGGCTGATTGATCACAGCAAATTGTTTGGGATATGGGAAGCAACTCAACCTGTGCTGCACCATTTTTGACATCCCTACCACAAACAACAGCTGTTACATGAAGGAAGGAGCCAAAAGTGAGCAAATAAATGCAAAGGATTTAAAAAGCATTCAAACACAGACAAAAAAAAAGAGATTTTTTTTTCTTTTAGTTACTTTTGATAGGCTGCTGGGGGGTGATTTGGTTTATTAGGTTGTTTTTCTCATTCCAGTGACATAAAACTTCACTGTCTAACACAGAATTTACCTTCAAGAGATGGCTGAAGAAAGACTTTCCCCTTAAAAAAAACCACCAAAAATCACCCAAACCAACCAACCCACCTATGAAAAGGCAATTTTTAATGAAAAAAGATCAAATCTCAAACTGTATTTCCACAGGACTGTGTCCAAGCAGGAATTCTATAGAGATCTGGGCAGGGAATGTTACTGCTCCTCACCCCAGTGAAGCAAACAATTCCTGATTTGTGCTGCTCTCAACACTTGGAGTTTTCCTCATGAAATTCCACATTTATTTGGAATACCACCACACTGTGCTGCTGTTTTTTTACAGGAAGGGAGTGGAAACACTTGCCTACAACACCAGGATGGATCAAATTTAGGTTACAGCTGTTCTGCTGAGGTATTGCAGGTAAAACATCAGGTTTGTGCCACCATCCCTCCAAGATTTACTGGATAAAGGGTGGAAAGCTCAGTCAGTGTGAAAAGAAAACCCCACCAAACTCCATCCTCAATTTCCATGGATGAAGAGCTGCTCTAGAAGAGATTGTGCAGATGAAACTTGCTGTTTTGTGTCCAGACAGGGCTTCCTCACCTGGATATTGACAAAGACTCCGTGGTATGTCTCGTACAGAACTTTGTTGCCCTTCATTTGCAGTGGGAATTCAAAGGGAATTTCTGTCTTGCCACTGGGGAGCTTCCCTGGTTTCACCATCTCAATGGTGCTGCTGATAATCTGAATAGGCTGCAAGGAGAAATATTAAAGAGGTTGAGACAGAGGATCAACAACATCCAAACTCTACCAGAATTCCTGGATTTCCACAATCCCAGGGATCTCTTCAGGACACACAGTGCACAGTGCGGGGATATTTTTTTTACAATGGCAAGAAACATTAATATTTTGCTCAAGAAGACAATTTCCATTTTATGGGTGCATCACATTAATGACCAAAGATATTTAAGGAGCTCACCAGAAGCAGCTCCAGCTTTGGGAAGTGGAGCTTCATTCCCTAATTTATAACCCTTCACAGCATCAGGAATGACCAAGGCTGTGCAGTTGAGCACTGAGCCATCCCCTCTGACCTCCAAAGTTTATTATTTTTTAGGGGAGGTCTCTCACTGGAATGAGGGCTGACTGTGCCTTGACTGCAGAGGTGGCTTGGAGATGACATTTCTTTTCTCTCTGCAGTTTTGCCATTATTGTCCCCAACTCTTGGGTTTCCAATACAAGAAGGAAGTGGAGCTGTTGGGTGAGTCCAGAGGAGGCCACTAAATTATCCCAGGGCTGGAGCCAGGCTGGCACAGCTGGCATTGTTCAGCCTGCACAGGAGAAGCTTTGGGCTGAGCTCAGGGTGGCCTTGCAGGGCCTGAAGGAGCCCCAGCAAAGATGGAGAGAGACAATTGCCAAGGGCTGCAGGGCCAGGACACAGGGAATGGCTTCCCAGTGCCAGAGGGCAGGACTGGCTGGGATCTGGGGCAGGAATTGTTCCCTGGCAGGGTGGGCAGGCCCTGGCACAGGGTGCCCAGAGCCGCTGTGGCTGCCCCTGGATCCCTGGCAGTGCCCAAGGCCAGGGTGGCCATTGGGGCTTGGAGCAGCCTGGGACAGTGGGAGGTGTCCCTGCCATGGCAGGGGTGGCACTGATGGGCTTTAGGGTCCCTTCCACCCCAAACTTTCTGTGATTCCCTGATTCAAGGCCATCCTAATTTAACCAAACCATTTTCCAAATGGAGCTGCCTCCAGACAGAGCCAGCCCTGCTCCATCAGCACAGCCCTGTCCCTGTGGAGCCTGGGAGAAGTTTCCCTGCTGGGATCCAGACCTGAGGAGCAGCACAGAGCCCTTCCAGGAGCTCCACAGGCCCCATTCTCTCCAGAGGAATCTGGCAAGTCTTGACTCATGCCCAGGAACCCCTCCATGGCCTCCACAGACAGTGACTGATCTGGCACAGAAGTCCAGATCAGCACCCAGTCACTTCAACAAAAATAAAATAACATCACACAATTAATTATTTTTCTTTCCATCACAGCCCTTCAATGCATCACACAGCAACTCTTTTTTAACAATTTATGGCAGTGCATTTCAGCCAGAAAGAAAATTCTCCCATCAGTGTGAGTTACTTCCCCAAAATGTCCTCATATATCCCTCCCTAGGGATATTCCAGAGTTGTCTGGGCACAATCCTGTGCCCTGTGCTCTGGGATGGCCCTGCTGGAGCAGGGAGGTGGCACCAGTGACACACTGTGGTCCCTTCCACCCTGACCCATCCTGGGATTCTGTGATCTCCACATAAAGCTGAGCTTTCCCTGCTTTCCATCACTTCCACACCATGAGCAGCTCTGACCTCCTGAGAGCCTCTAAGGAAAGGTTTCATTTGAGAAAAGAAGAGGTTTTTTAGTGCTAAAATATTCACCTCTGCAGGTCTTACCTTGGCAGTGCTGCAGAAGGCCTCAAACACGCCCACATTTTTGGCACTGAGCTGCAGATTTACTGAGCCCTCCATGGTTAAGGAGATCCCTTGGTGCTGCACCGTGTCCTTACTGGTTATGACCACCACTCCAGAAAGAATTTCCTAAGAGGAAAGAGGAAAACATTTTTCAAAAATTCATTTCTTCACAGCTCTCAGCCAGACTGTGCAACCCTGAGATCTCCAAACTAGAAAAAAAACCCCAAAAATAATCCAGTTCCCAAAGAATGGCGTAACCTTGTCAGGATAGACAAACATTGATGAAGGAATTTAGGATGAGAGCTCTGCACTTTTGGTTTTTGCCTTAAAAATATCATCCTCCTCTTGGCCAAAGTATTAACCTGAGCTTCAACTTCTCCCCAAAATTTCAAGATTTCCATGTCCAGGAAGATGAAAAACCCTCTCATTGGGTCAAGTTCTGTTGGATGTGTTGGAATAAACTGCCAGGAGGAATTGCTGTATGAAAATTGGGATGCTCAGCCACGGGAGAGGGAAGAGAATGCACAACTGGAAAAAGAATGGCCAAGCTGAAGGTGAGATTCACCTCCCGAGTGCAGCAGAAGAGATTTAGAATAGAAATTGAACACAAAGAACCAGTTTCAAAGTGAATCTGAATGAAAGGCAGGAGTTGTGTGACTCCAGGGATGTTGTCACTCATCCCATGAAGGATGTGCTGTCCACAAAATATCCTTTGCACAAAAATTCTGCATCCACAAGGTGTCACCTCAGACTTTTTAACACTGAAAAACTGATGTACTGCAGGAGAGCAACACACAACTCCCTTCACACACTCCATGGTTTATCCTTCCCTTGGCCCACACTGGAAAATCCACTTCAATCCTGAAATATTCCCAGCTGGAAAGGGCAGCAGGTGACTGAGAACTGGAGAGTTCCCTGGGGATAAACCTCCTCTCCTGCTCCTTCCCCAGGCAAAGAGGCCCCAAGGCACAGCTCCCTCCAACCACGGGACAATCCTGACTGCTCACTCTGCACCCAACCCCTTCAAACCAGGATCTCTCCAGCAGACTGGGAATTTGGGCAGATTTTTGTCTTTACTGCTGGTACAGGATGGCAAAAATGGGTCAGGGGGGTTGAGGTAGCAGGAAAACATCCTGAAAGCCTGGGAAGAGGATCTGCAGCAAGTGGGAAATGCCGGAACAGGAGGCACGAGCACAAAGGGACAGCAAAGAAAAGCTGACCTAAATTCTGCACTGCTCTGCTAAAGGGCCTTAATTAGCACAAGCAATTAGGTTATTGCTTTAAAAAATGAGTCCAGCTCAACTCTGAGAAGCAAGGACAACCCTGAACATGTGAACTGCTTTAACAAAGGAGAAGTTTCCTGTCACACAGCAACAACCCATTCCAGAGCTGCTGCCTACACATGGGAAGGGTGCACGAAAGGGAAGGATGACTTCAAGTTAAATATCAAATTTTCTTTCAATATTTCTTCAGAAATGAAAAAAAACAGCTCAAAATTCTGCCCCTCTGCTCAGGTGAGAGCCACCTGCAGAGCTGCCCCAGCCCTGGGGCCAGCACAGGGAGCAGCTGGAGCTGCTGCAGAGAGCCCAGAGGAGGCAGCAGGATGAGCAGAGGGCTGGAGCAGCTCTGCTGGGAGGAAAGGCTGCCACAGCTGCCATTGTTCAGCCTGGGCAGGAGAAGCTTTGGCCTGAGCTCAGGGTGGCCTTGCAGGGCCTGAAGGAGCCCCAGGAAAGATGCAGAGAGACAATTGCCAAGGGCTGCAGGGCCAGGACACAGGGAATGGCTTCCCAGTGCCAGAGGGCAGGGCTGGCTGGGCTCTTGGGCAGGAATTGTTCCCTGTGAGGGTGGGCAGGCCCTGGCACAGGGTGCCCAGAGCAGCTGTGGCTGCCCCTGGATCCCTGGCAGTGCCCAAGGCCAGGTTGGACACTGGGGCTTGGAGCAGCCTGGGACAGTGGGAGGTGTCCCTGCCACGGCAGGGGTGGCACTGGATGGGCTTTGAGGTCCCTTCCATTCCTTTCTGTCCCTACAAGATTCCTGTTAAAAATTATTAAAAATCCATGTTGTATCCCTGGTATACAGCTCTTCCATCATCATGTTTTCATCCCAGACTTACAGACTCCAGGCCTAGCTGATGAACTAAAATTACAAACCTTTCCATATGGAGTGAAAGCGGAAGGTAAAAATTGACTCACCAGAAATATCCTAATTTCAGCTTAAAAGAGAGGGAATATTCCCTTCCATACAAAAAATAAAATCCATTTAAAAGTGATATAAAGCAAGTCAAATTCAGTCAAATTGGAAATGGACACAGCACTGAGAAACTGAAAGGGATAAATTAACAAAAACCTAATCATTTTTAATTTTATAACACACAAAATGATGTGAAAGTGAGACACAGACAGTATTTACCACTCTGGTGCCATTCCTAAAGGGAATAATTCAGCTTTGCCAAAGCCATTGTCTAGATAATCTGACAATTGTAGGACAGATGCTGCACACCTCTCCCTTCAAATCCAGTTTTCCAGGATTAAAATCATTCAATAAATGGAATTTCAGCAAATGGAAAGGATTTTTATGACTCAAGTGCAAGAAAAAACTGCTGCTGAGCAACTCAGGATTTCTAGGTAAGTAGCGATAAAAATTAAAAATATTCCTTCTCTTTCAAGCCACATCGGCCTCTGCAGAGCTGGATCAGGGTCTTCCCGTGGTACCCAGGAAAAGGGGAAGGACAAAAAGCATCCCTTAATCCCAAAGGCAATGCCCAAAATCCCGGACGGGGAAAGCTGTTGGCCACGGGACGACACCGGGAAGCCGTGCCGGGATCGGGAAAGCTCCGGGCAGCGACGGGGGAAGAGTTCAGAGCAGGGGAAAAGCTCCAGGAAAGAGCACAGGGAAAGGGACTTAAGGGCAGGGTCACGGGGAGAACTCCGGGACACGGGGAAAGACGCCGACACCGCGACAGCACCGACAGGAGAGGGCGAACGACTCCGGTTCCCGAGGAATCCCCGCTGCCAAGGATGGTCCCGGGCCATTCCCGGCGGGAAGCCCGGGCCAGGACACGGCCCCGGAGCCCAGCGAGGACCCGCGGCCGGGCCGGGTCGCGACAGACCCCGAGTGTCCCCGAGCGACTCAGGGAATCCCAGAATAACTGCGCTTGGAAGGCACCTCAGGAGACGATCCAGTCCAACCCTCTGTCAAGGCAGGGTCACCTGGCACAGGTGACACAGGAACGCGTGCAGGTAGGTTTGGAATGCCTCCAGAGCAGGAGACTCCACGCCCTCCCTGAGCAGTTGTTCCAGGGCTCTGCCACCTTTTCTCCATGGAGAGAAGTTGTGCCTCCTGTGCAGGGGAATTGCTGGGCTCAGTCCCTGCTCGTGGCTCTGGAGCCATTGCTGGGCCTGGAGCAGAGCCTGGGGCTGCTCTGCCCTCCCTGCACACAGGGACAGACAGACAGGGACGGACAGACAGACAGGGACAGACAGCCAGGGACACCCAGGGACAGCCAGGGACACCAGGGACAGCCAGGGACAGACACACAGGGACAGCCAGGGACAGCCAGGGCTGAGGCCCCTCTCAGCTGGGGCTCCTCTCCAGGCTGAGCAGCCCCAGCTCCCTCAGCCTCTCCTGGGCACGGAGATGCTCCAGGCCCTTGCTCAGCTCCAGGAGCTCCTGTCCCTGCTGTGCTGAGGATGCAGGGCTGGACACAGCACCCAGAGGTGCCTGCAGGGCTGGGCAGAGGGGCAGGATCACCCCTGAGCTGCTGGGAATGCTCATCCCCATGCACCCCAGGACAGCACTGGCCTCCCTGGCCGCTCGCCTCGCGCGGTACCCCGCTGATCCCCGCGATCCCGGCAGGCGCTATCGCGACAGACGCACCCCATCGCGATAGACCTTCCCGGCGCGCTTCACCCGCACGTCCAGCGCGGTCCCCATCGCTCCGTCACGTGACCGCCGCGTCACGTGACCAGAAAGGCGGGATGCGCGGGAGCCCCGCCCCCCACATCCGGGTCCTCGTTGCCGTCACTTCCCAGCCGCTGACGCCGCTTCCCGCGCGACCCCGCCCACTGCCCCGGTTGTCATCGCAACGCGCGGGCGGGGAGAGTGACGCAATGCCGTCACCCACAGGGAACTGCAGAGCCCGGCGTGCTTTGCGAGCCGGCAGCGCCCCCTGCGGGCTGGGGCGCCGCGTGGTTTGATGGGAGTTGTAGGCGGCGCCGCCGCCACCGCCTTACGCGGCCCGCGAGTGCGGCTTGTCGCGACTTTGGGGCCGCGCACGGAGCAGGGCGGTGACAATGGGAGCCCAGGAAAGGCCTCGCTGTGCTGAAATTTATCCGTCTGACTACATTGTACAGCCACGAGCACCAATGTAAACGAGGAGCGAACTTGTCTGTGTTCTAATTCCACGCGGGATTCATCGCTTTGAATTTCCAACCACGGCCCGGCCTCGGTCCCCAGAGTTCCCCACAACTTGTCCGATAAATTCAGGAAGGCAATGCCTTGCAATTGTACGCAGCGAGGAATTCCGCCTTAAAACCGTGGAGCACGGAAACGCTGGGTGTGGAAATGTCCGAGTGCTGAGGGAAATGCTTCCATCTTTCCCAGGTGTGGCCTCAGACGGAATTCCCGTGATTTCAGCGGAACCAGGAGTTGTCCATCGGGGAAATTGCAAGTCCTGAAGGCAATCTCTAAAACAGAAGTCGAGTTCTGAATTTTATTGCTTTCCTAAGTCATTGTTTTCACCTCATTGTTCACACGTTATTCACTAAAGGTAGATTTTCTTCAGATTTATGTTATTAAAATAAACACAGCCCTGTCGGTGGTGGGAGTACCTGGAAGATGGTTCTGTCCTTTTCCTCCTCACCCCTTCAATACTGAAACCCATCCATGTCACTTCCTCCTGCAGTGGAGGAAAACTTGGCAAAACCCACTGCATGCTCCTGTTCTGGGAAAAAAAAGTGAGATATCAAAGTTGTCCCACATTGCAGGGAAGAGAGGGAAAGTGGTCATTGTCAAAAGAAAGGAGCATTTAACTGGGATCACTGAATATTACTGGCAGGACTCAGGTAGCTAATTACTGGCATTAATTAGTGTGGGGCAGACAAACAGGGAATTTTTTGTTTTACTTTTTACCCCATCCAAGGAGATCTCAAAAGAGGAAAATAAAAGCCTGGACAGCACAGCTGCTTCTGAGCATGTAGATTGTTTTTTGCCATCACGTTCACAATTAGCTGTTTTTCTTGGGAAACTTTTTCCAAGGTGCTTCAGTTACTCATTTCTAGGAACTGGAGCCTCGTGTCCAAAAAAAACTCCTGTTGGTGCAGGCAGGAGCTGCCCCTCTGCCTGGCAACACAGATCCCACAAACAAACCCAGGGAGCACCCGGCTTCCCGAGGAATCCGTGTCCAAATCCGGTCTCTGCACTGAGAGCTCAGCACCCTCAGTGTGGTTCTTCTGTAGGAAGGATTCCAGGATGGTTTGGTTTGGAAGGGACCTCAAAGCCCATCCAGTTCCATCTCCCTGCCATGGGCAGGGACACCTGCCATTGCCCCAGGCTGCTCCAAGCCCCAGTGGCCAACCTGGCCTTGGGCACTGCCAGGGATCCAGGGGCAGCCACAGCTGCTCTGGGCACCCTGTGCCAGGGCCTGCCCACCCTGCCAGGGAACAATTCCTGCCCAAGATCCCAGCCAGCCCTGCCCTCTGGCACTGGGAAGCCATTCCCTGTGTCCTGGCCCTGCAGCCCTTGGCAATTGTCTCTCTCCATCTTTGCTGGGGCTCCTTCAGGCCCTGCAAGGCCACCCTGAGCTCAGGCCAAAGCTTCTCCTGTGCAGGCTGAACAATGGCAGCTGTGGCAGCCTTTCCTGCCAGCAGAGCTGCTCCAGCCCTGTGCTCATCCTGCTGCCTCCTCTGGGCTCTCTGCAGCAGCTCCAGCTGCTCCCTGTGCTGGGCCCAGGGCTGGGGCAGCTCTGCAGGTGGAATAAATAAAATTATTTAAAAACAAAAACAAAACCCACAAAAACAAACAAACAAAAAAACACACGAGAGAAACCCCACAAAGAACACCCCAACCAACCAAAAAAAAACCCCAAACCAAACAACAAAACAATACCCAAAAAAGCAAAACAAAACCAGCCCTGAAACAAACAAACAAACCAACCCCAAAAAAGCAAAACAAAACAAGCCTTGACACAAACAAACAAAACCCCAAAAAGAACCCTTAACCCAGAAAGTAGGAGGAATAAAACAGATACTTCAAGGAGAGAAATATCCCCATGTGGGACAGGTAATTACTGTCAGCCTAGATGTAGTGACAGGTGAATTCCCACCTCCAGGCTGTGGATACCAATATCCCACCGAGAAGCCCCTTTCCGCTTTAATTTTGATTTTTGGAAGGAATTCCCATTCCCAAACGAAGCCAAAAATTGTCAGTCTCACCATTTGCCCAAATTTGGGGAGGATTTTCCAAGTGGATGAAGGCAGCAGGCTCCTGACAATGAGAGGGCTTGGTGCCAAAAATCCCAGGCTTGCTCTGACACTTCAACTGTTTCACTGAGTTTGCTGAAATCTTCCAAAATAATTCAGTGGGAGGTGGAAACCCTGTAAATTTATAATTTGGATCAAGCAAAAGAAATCCTGCTATGGGAGAGGGCATTTTCATAAGGACAAGGGGAATGGTTTTAAATTGATGGAGGGCAGGGTTTTGTGGGATCCTGGGAATGAATTGTTCTGTGGGAGGGTGAAGGGGGGATGGGATGGAATTCCCAGAGCAGCTGTGGCTGCCCCTGGATCCCTGGAATTGTCCAAGGCCAGGTTGGCCATTGGGGCTTGGAGCAGCCTGGGGCAGTGGGAGGTGTCCCTGCCATGGCAGGGGTGGCACTGGATGGCCTTTAAGGTCCCTTCCAACCCAAAGCATTCCATCATTCTGTGATTGAGGAGCTCTGAATTCATGCAGAGATGTCATAGCTACTGCAGCTGGACAGCTCTTAATCACTTAATTTCTATAATTGTTACTGCTGTTGGTTCATGCATTGCTGTGCTCAGCTGCCAGAACAGGATTAAATCAATATATTCTGATTATTCCTGAGTTTATCACAAGGAACTAACGAGGAGGGTACAGATTTTGCTCAAATCCATTTTGGATGTAACTCTACATGTGCAGTCAACCAGATCCAAACTTGACTTGGATCTTCATTTGTTGTTCTCAAGTTTTGCTGAGCCAGAACTGAACAGAAGAACTCCAGTAACAAATGAAGCTAAACTGAAAGTAAAGGGGAAAAACTGTATGAACTGTAAAACTGTATAAATGTAGAATTATCCATACATTTGTTTTAATTCCTGATTATCATAGAATCCTTGTGGAATGGTTTGGGTTGGAAGGGACTTTAAAGATCATCCAGTTCCAAACCCCTTGCACTTTTCTACCTGATTATTTCTGGGACATCATTTAACAAACAGATTTAAATTGTTCAGAATAATTCCATTTCTATATTTGCCTCAACACAGAGCTGAAATGTATGGATTAATTGGTTCAGAATGACAGCATTCCTCATTTGGAATAACCATAGGGAAGCTGGGGTTGCCCAAACTTTTTTTGGGTATCCAGCACCTGTTTTTCTGTTTTGGGTTTGGGTTTTTTTTATTAGTTTTGAAATCTCTGCTCAGAGGACAGTGGTGTAGAATCACAGAATGGTTTGGATTGGAAGGGATTTGACTTAAGGAATACAATGGGAGAAGTTCTACAGTTTATACAAAGTTGTGACAAAAACTACACTTTTAAGGAGCTCAGAAATGATTAAGTCTAATAAAAAATTAATTTCAAATCTTGTTCATGTGTTGGACAATTTTGAGGTCATTCCATGGTTTCTACAAGCACATTTGACAAATTGTTTTTCAGAGCACCTGGGTGCAAATGCTGTTCTTCAACACCAAGGAGGGAGGAGGAGAAGTGATGCCCTGAACAACAGGAAGTAAATTGAAAACCATTAATTTTGGTGGAGAAATCAGCAAATCCCAGCTCTGCACCTCACAAGTGATGGTGTTCTTGAAATGGAGGAAGGTAATAAAAAAGAAATTAAAATCTCTGCACCACATAGAGGGACCATACACACATTAAATCTCACCAATATTTCTAAAATGTCTCCCCACTGCAAAGAAATTTCCTTTTCATTAAAAATTATGCTTTAAAATATATCAGACTTCAAAGAACTAATGAGAAAATACTACAGAAGGCAACAAAATAAACTTGTTTATTCACACAGCAAGGTGAGAAAAGCTGATTGAGATGAAACAAATCTGAGGGAACATCCAGGAAAAAATCTAAGGGATGTGTTTTAATTGGGAGAGGTACAGTAAAAGTAAATAACCCCATAAAATATAATATTGGTCAAGGATTTTTAAAGGTATTTTAAAATATCTGGCTAATTTTCCAGCCAAAATACACAGTTTTGAAGGGAACCCCTCAGAGGAATTGTCATTAAATACTTTAAAAAAGGGCTTGAATTGAGTGAAAATTGCACTGAGCATCACTTGCCAGTCAAGAGAATTAGCAAATATGGAGAATAATCTTATAAAACGTTTAGGGGTGACAAAAACAGTGGATAAAACAAAACGAGTGGTTTAGACATTAAAAAAAATACATTGCAAGAGTTTGGCAGAGAAAGAAAATAATGACTGAATATCCTGAATAAAAAGTACTTAGGAATCAGAAAAAAATTAAAGAAATAAATAATTAGGTATTAATTAGGTAATTTTTCCTAGTAAAAGGTTGTTACTGGATGTTGAGAGATTCTGAATGATGATGGGCAAGTTGATATCTTTAAAAATGTTGTGAAAAAAAACCCTCTTTATTATAAAATAGTGAATTTTGCAGGCTTGTGTGTGAGAACTGATGGATATGGAGGAATTGTTTGGGAATTTGACAGAAAACCTGTGGCAGGATACAGTTATGGAGAATAAAACCACAAATAAATACAAAATAAATGTACATTGCAACTAAAACTTGTATATTCTGCCAGCAGCAATGAATTGTAGTGGACAGTGTTAAAAAAGTGTTTTGTTAAAAGCATTTTCAAATAATATTAAAATAATAATGAAAAATTAGTGTTTAAAATTGACTGACTCTCTGAGGGCTGATAGCCCTTGAAAAACAGTTTGGGATTTATCCAGATATTGAGAACATTGACAGTGGTATTGAACAAAAATTGTGGTGCCCACCATCTGTGTGGAAGCAAAGTTTTGTAGTGACCTCAAAGGGGACTGGAATGGAACAGAACTTTTTAAATTGAATTTTTTAAAATAATGATTTGGGACCAGGGGAAATAAATTGTACCAGTCAGTGATCTCCACACCCTCAGCTGTTTGCATTTTCCTGTGGCATAAATAGCTTTTGAAACTCTAAGTGTAAGATTATAATCCATGGCTCAGTTCTTTTCTCCTGGTTGTAAGGGGTGTGTATCTGGGGGTGCAGTGTGAGGTGTGTTAATGGCAGGATATTTCCACCCTGGCTGCTCAGGTGGCTGGAGCTTCCTGAAGCAGTGAACACTGAGTTTTTACTTTTTTTCTTGTCAAATAGGAGGAAAACTGTGTAACTCAGCCCCTTAAGTAGATTTTTCCATTGGTACATTATAGCTAGGAGACACCAACCAAAAATATTGAGTGATATGATGTTTTTAATAATGTTTTCAGTATTTCAGACTGGAGTAAGGGACAATATGGAAATTATTCATAGAAGGTTGGCCATTGGGGCTTGGAGCAACCTGGAACAGTGGAAGGGGTCCCTGCCCATGGCAGGGGTGGCACTGGATGGGCTTCAAGGTCCTTTCCAACCCAAACCATTCCATGGTTCTGTGATTGCTGAGCTGAGCCTGAGGAATGACAAACCCAAATCCTTTCTGTCAGGATCAGGAACAGGGTAGGCAGGGCCCAAAGACCATCAAGGTATTAAAGGAACACAGAGGAAAAGCAAAATCACAGAGAAAATAAAATTCCTGTTCTAGCCTCTATGTTCACAGTGCAACAGTTCCACAGAATCTGGGAATCCCTGAGGCTGGAAAAGCCCTCCCAGCCCAGGGAGCCCCAGCTGTGCCCCATGCCCCTCTGTCCCCAGCCCAGAGCACTGAGTGCCACCTCCAGCCCTTCCCTGGACATCTCCAGGGGATGGGCACTGCAAACCTCCCTGGGCAGCCCCTGCCAAGGCCTGAGCACCCTTTCCATGGGCAAATTCCTGCTGCTGGCCCAGCTGAGCCTGCCCTGGCCCAGCCTGAGGCCGTTCCCTCTCCTCCTGTCCCTGTTCCCTGGAGCAGAGCCCGACCCCCCCGGCTGTCCCCTCCTGGCAGGGACTTGTGCAGAGCCACCAGGTCCCCCCTGAGCCTCCTTTTCTCCAGGCTCAGCCCCTTGCCCAGCTCCCTCAGCCCCTCCTGGGGCTCCAGCCCCTTCCCCAGCTCCCTTGCCTGCCCTGGACACGCTCCAGCCCCGCCAGGGCTCTCCTGCAGAAGGCAGAACTGGACCCAGACTCGAGGTGAAATCCATGTTGTTCCAAATCCATTCTGTCCCAAATCTGTGTTGCCCAGGAGCTGAAGAACTGCCTGCAGTGTGTTCCCCACTAACCATGTGAGGAAGGCAAACATGAAGATCCATGTTTAAGTGCTCCCAGGATTTCCAGGGACAATGAGCTTCCCAGACAAAGCAGCATGTGGAAAATAATTTGAAAAAAAAAAAAAGCCTTTATGCAAAAGAAGCAAGAGAAGACTGGATCAAAAACTGGCAGGATGAGAGGAAAGAGAAAGCAAACAGAATGAGGAGGTCAATTTTCAGAGAAGGGGAGATCACAGGAGGAGTCTGCAGGGAGCTGTGCTGTCACTGGTGCTGCTTTAAGTATTCCTCAATGATCTGGAGAGAAGGGCTGAGCAGGGAGACTCCACTGCTGAAGGTATTGAGGTATTCAGGTAAAGGAAAGGTAGAGGACACACTGAGGTGCAGTTAAAGGGCTGGCTGGAGAACTGAATAAAGACCTTGCAAGAGTGAGTGACTGGATAATAAACTGGCAGATAAAATCTGATATAGTACAGTAGTGAACATGGGGGGAAATTCTGTGTGCATAAGGATGGGCTCTAAGTTGTTTTCCCACTCACAAACGAGATCTTTGGGTTCTGATTAATATTTCCATCAAAATATCAGTACAATGTTCCCTTTTACTGAGAGCAACAAATCAAATATTTAGAGTTATTAAGAGCACACAATAAAGAACAAACCAGAGAACACTGTAGCACACCTGCCCTGGTATAAATCTATAGTTCTCTGTATACTGAGCAGGGTGTGCAGTTCTTTTCCAGACATCTTTAAAAGGCTTCCAGGACTTGAAGGAGTTGACAAAAAAGATGGAGAGAGACAATTGCCAAGGGCTGCAGGGCCAGGACACAGGGAATGGCTTCCCAGTGCCAGAGGGCAGGGTTAGATGTGATATTGGGAAGGAATTGTTGGCTGTGAGGGTGGGGAGGCCCTGGCACAGGGTGCCCAGAGCAGCTGTGGCTGCCCCTGGATCCCTGGCAGTGCCCAAGGCCAGGTTGGCCATTGGGGCTTGGAGCAGCCTGGGACAGTGGCAGGTGTCCCTGCCCATGGAACTGGGTGGGATTTAAGGTCCCTTCCAACTCAAACCATTCTGGGATTCTGTGATTTCTGTGTTTCTGTAATTCTGTGGTTCTGTGATCTCAATATGCCAATTCTGAAAAACGGAATTTTGGAGAAAACTCCTCGGATCCCAGCATTCCCTTCCACCCTTAGCCATGGCCTTCCAGCTGGAAGCTGCTGCAGAGAGCCCTGGGTTTGGAGTTCATGACACCTTGGAAAGGGAAGAGCAAATACTTGGAAAAGTTTCCCACTTTGGAAGTAACTTTTAAGGAATTTTTCCCCCGTGGAAGAGATACATGTTGCCTGTAAAACTTTGTGTTGTTGTTTCTTTGGCTAAGAAATTGATGCTCAGAATCTGGAATTTGGGTAAAAATTAATAGCACAGAGTTGGTGTATTTATTATAATTTATTACACATCAATTTCACTGCCTTGAAAAGCAACATAAAAAAGACAACAAAAAGTTCTTTCTTGTGACAATCTAAGCAAGAAATATTTTTTTGCTGCTGTTTTCAGCCTTTAAAACTTGAGGTTGCTTATAAATTTCCCTGACCAAAATATTAGAGCCTTCCAATAAACCCCCCAAATTCTCCTTGTTCCTTCCACTTAAAACAGAAGGGAAAAAAAAAAAAAAGACAGGGGAGGTTTAAAGAATAAAAAATCAGCCTGAAGCAACACCCAGGACAGAAAACTTCTTCCAAGCAGTTAAAGCTTAGCAAACCTGCAAACAATGGAAAACAAACAAACAAAGATCAGCTAAATGTTTGTCTCAGCCTGAATGTTCTGGACACACACAAAACCTCCCAAACTATCCTAAAACCCCCCAAATAAGGTCAAGAAGTGTTCTGTTCCTGATCTTTCATGTTTAAAAACCCCCTGTGTGCTCTGTCCATCCCAGATATAAAGTTCCTGTGTAAATTTGGACATTGTTTTTTATGTATATAAATGGCATTAATTAGTATTTAATTAATAGAATTCTTCAAAAATATATTCATTCAGACTTATATGTGTCAAAGATGAGATTTACATTTGGTACTCATACACCTAGAATGGAGTAGAGTTTATTCTGACAGAATAAATAAAATAAATATTCAGAGTAGGTTACATTACATTGATTTTTTAAAATATTTATACTACCACAGGTGCATTTGGCAACTTGGAATTTTCTCAATGCTTTTCATTTACCTTTGTTTTAATTTTTAACTGGAAGTCTTTATGTTCTGCCTGAAATATGGGTTCAGCAGTCCAGTTTTACCTATTTGAGGTAATCCCTTTCAAAAACTGCTCTGTCAATATATCAAAATTCAGTTAAGGTTTATTGTGAAAAGACTTGCTGTTACACCTAGGTTGGAAGAGGGAAAAACAATGGGATTGAGGTGATTTTTCAGCTTTTGTTTTTCATAACTGGATTTTATAAACCAAGAGAGAAACTTTCTGTGCTGGGAGCACGAGTGTGTCCTGCTCCAGGATGCGAGCGCTCAGGAGAGGAGAGGAGATTTTAATGGAAAGAGATCTAAAACCATCATCCAATTCAATTGTATTCATCAGCCTGATGGGCCCTGCACACAAAATTACCAAATACCTGGAGTTATGGTAATTTCATTGTCCAGAAAGGAAAGGATTTACGGGCAATGCTCTTAGCACACAGGTGGTTTGGTGCAACCCCTGTCTCAGAGAGTTTCTTGTTCAGCTGCTGCTCAGTGAAATCTTTTCCATCTCCACATATTTGCCAAGATTTACCAAGGCCACTGGACAATTTCAAACCTGACAGAATTCATGGGGAACAATTTAACTGTTTATGAAATACCACTTAAACAAGCAACACACCTCATCTGCCATTGCTACCATTGTGCTACCAGTGCCTGCCAATTGTCCCCAATTTAAACCCATTTTTTAATATTCCTTATATCAGAGAATCATAGATCCCAGACTGGTTTGGCTTGGAAGGGCCCTTAAAGCCCATCCAGTGCCACCTCTGCCATGGGCAGGGACACCTCCCACTGTCCCAGGCTGCTCCAAGCCCCAGTGTCCAACCTGGCCTTGGCCACTGCCAGGGATCCAGGGGCAGCCACAGCTGCTCTGGGCACCCTGTGCCAGGGCCTGCCCACCCTCAGCAATTGTTCCAAATATCCCTTCTAATCCTACTTTCTGTCAGTTTGAAGCCATTCCCCCTTGTCCTATCACTTCTCTATGGTCCCTTTCAACCCAAACCTGATTCTGTGATTCTACCCCAGATTTGTTTTTGGAGTGCTGGACCCTTTGCAAAGTTTTCTGATGTCCTGAGCCCTGAAAGCCAGGACTTCTCCATGGTTGTTTTTTAACTCACCCTGGCACTTCTGCAGCTGGGAGTCAGTGACAGTGGCAGGAGGGAATAGGGAGCCCTGAAGCTTCTTTAGAAGGATGAGGATGGAGAACTGCAAGGTCTGGACTCCTCCAGCCCTTCACACCTCAGAGGGATCGGGGGCCTGATTTACCCATGGCAGAGTGGGCTGGCTCCAGCCCCAAACAGTTTGTGTGCCACTGTCCTTCCCACAGCAGTTGCAGATGGGTGCCCACAGTGCTTCCCCCTCAGGTGCCCGCAGCGTTGTGCTCTCTGCAGAGTTTCAGCCAGCCTGGGGGAGCTGAATGATGAATCCCAGCATTCATCCCTGGGAATGCTCCAGGGATATCCCCGCCCTGGGAGCACAGCCCTGCCCAGCAGTTATTTTAGGAGCTCCATCCTGGCAGGACTGGGCCCTGCAGGCCCAGCTGGTCCCTCTGGAATTTCAGCAGGGATCTCAGCAGAAGGTCAGCACCGACCTTGCCTTGCCAGTTCCCTGGAATAGCTCATGGAGGGGAAATGCAGGCCCCGAAAACAGTGCCCTACAAAAGAGGAGTGCTGGCCCACAGAGCAATTAGCCTACATTAGTGATGCCACAGAACAGCTCCAGGGCCTAGCAGTGGGGACGCCCGGGGAACCGGGGCTGAAATGCACCTCACAGGGAGGTGAGGTACCTGTCACTGTAGCACACGAAAAAAGATGAGAGACTCTAAATATTTCAGAAGGCAAAGAGAATAGAAAAAAACTTTATTGTCTAATTCTTGCTACCTTTTTGTAAGGTGTTCTGGTACAGACTAAACATGGTTGGTGAATAGGAACAACACCTCTTTAATCCCATTGGTTAAACCAGAGAAACAGCTCAAATGTTTGGAGAACTAGAAAAGCAAAACACCACCTGGAGAAAGATTGTTTTGAGCAAGGAGAGTTGTTTGCCAGGATTGTTTTGAGAAGCAGCTTTCTTGAGAATTTTTCCTTGGGAGAAAGTTGGCAACTGCTAGCAGGCTAAAATCTCTCAGACCCAGAAATATCAGGCACACATGGTACCCACAGCTCCTCTGGTTTTTGTGCACAGCAGAAAATACAAACTTTATTCTGGGTTAATAATTCCGAGTGGATCACGCCTTGATTAGACCCTCAGCTCTTGTAATGGTTTTCTATTCCTCACAGTGCTCAGCCACTTCTGACATACCCACCTTGGGCAGAGGTGGTAAATAAAGAGATTCAGAGAAGTTCTGGAAGCTGGTGGCTGGGTGGAGGATTGATCTTGGCTAATCACTAAACCATCTCTCACTTTGGGAAAAGCTGAACTGTTATGGGAAGTTTCACTTGAACGTCAGGAAGAACTTTCCTGTGCAGTGACTGAGCACTGAACTTCTCTGGGCAGCCTGTGCCAGGGCCTCACCACTCTCATAGTAAAGAATTTCATTGTAATTTCTAATTTAAATTTACTCTTTTTTCAGCTTAAGGCCATTTCTCCTTGTCCCATCACTCCATGCTCTTGTAAAAAGTCTCTCTCCATCTTTCTTCTGAACTGGGATGGGATAGAGGATCTGGGAGGGAAAAAGGAACATACAACAAAGCATTCCTGCTTCTACTACTGAAGAATGACTTCTTAGCCTAATGAAGCTCCATAAGTGACAATTTTAGAAAAAAATATTTAAAATTCATCACAATTTCTTTTTCTTAGCCAGGAGGAGGTTGATCAAGTGGACATCAAGCAGAACATACTTCTAAGAACTTTCTTGAGCGGATTTGTGTCAGGATACCATAAATACCATGGTCTGGAATTTCAAGAACAAAATCCCTGTGCAAGCTACACAGGGAGCTTTCTCCTGACAGCAAGAACCAAGTTTTCATTTTGGCCAGCAAAGACACCAATGCTGCTGTACAAGAGAGCAAGGAACTGGTATTGAAAAGGGAAGGGGCCAATGAAGGAGCTGATTTTGATGGAATTGAGGACAGTTTTTGACTCTTCCAGGAATTCCAACAGAGAAGCAAAAGCTGGGCATTGAACAGGTATAGATTCAATGATGTTACAGTCAGCAGAAGCAAAGATTTTTAAAGAGCAATGGATTGTACTGGTCCTTTTGGACGTGAAGGGAACTTCATTATCAAATTAACCTCTTTTTCTGTTGTCCATATTTTCTAATGCAGGGAAACCAGATTCCTCTAAAAGTTGGAAACTGAGGGTGTAGAGAAGCTCCCAGATGGGAAATACTTGACATCGTAGCATTTGATTTTCAAAAGTTTTAAAGAATCACAATACTTCAGAATGCCTGATTTTAACAGGAACTGTTCTGCACTCCCACAAATGTATTTAGCATGGAAATTGGTCTTAGGAGGACTTCTGGGATACAACTTCCAAGGATGCATTTTCCCTCGGATAACTAACACAGCCTTTTTCCTGGAGACTTCTTCCCCAGAAAACTCCATGGTTTTAGGGAAGGATTTTCACAGAAGCACAGGATCCCTGAGGTTGGAAAAGATCTCCAAGATCATCAAGTCCCAGCTGTGCCTGATGCCCACCTTGTCACCAGTCCAGGTGTTCCTTGGACACCTCCAGGGATGGGGACTCCAAACCTCCCTGGGCAGCCCTTTCCAATACTTAACAACCATTCCCATGAAAAAGATTCCTCCTAATGTCCAGAAATGTGGGCCTGATGTTTCTGGGTCTGAGAGATTTTAGCCTGCTAGCAGCTGATAACTTTCCCACAAGGGAGAAATTCTTAAGAAAGCTTCTTTTCAAAAAAAGTCCTAGCAAACAACTCTCCTTGCTCAAACCAATCTTTCTCCAGGTGGTGTTTTGCTTTTCTAGTTCTCCAAACATTTCAGCTGTTTCTCTGGTTTAACCAATGGGATTAGAGAGGTGTCGTTCCTATTCACCAACCATGTTAAGTCTGTATCAGAACACCTTATAAAAAAGTAGTAAAAATTAGACAATAAAGTTTTTTCTATATTCTTTGCCTTCTGAAATATTTAGAGTCTCTCATCTTTTTTTTTTTTTTTTTTTTTTTTTTTTTTTTGGTGTACTACAACAACAGAGAAATTCTTGCCTGGTGTTTTAAACCGGAAAATAAACTTTTCATTCTCAGGAGCGTGACCTTCACCATGAGTGTGAACACCAAGGAACACAATTCCAGAGAGTATCATGGAGAACTCTGGGAGCTGCACTTTTTTTTTGGGAACAAGCCTCATCCAGCAGCAATTCCAGGACCTTCTGGTCCAGAGGCGTGCCAGCCTACACAATGTGCAGCTCTGGCTGTCAGTCCAAAGCCGGTGCTATCGAAGCCGGCTCTGATGATGACTCAAAAGCCGATCTATCTCCATCCGAACGGGTTACCATGGCAACCCCTCTGGCCTAAAAAGAGCTGGACCACATTAGTTACTTAGCAGCACCTTTTTGACAGGCGAAACACAAGCTGCTCCCTCCAGATGATGGTTTCATTTCGAACTGAGGCTGTCTGCGAGCTGCCGCGGTGCTCTGGGAAGTGTTGATGATGTAACTGTAACTCATGGAGGAGAACTTCTGCTGGGACTTCACTTGGGGCTGGGGCCCAGCACCAAAGGAATTGAGCTGTGTGGTGGCTTTGGTGGAGAAACACAACAGCAGAATCTTTTTTTCTGTATTATGATGGGATTCTTCCTGAAGATCTTCCAGCCTGGGTCTGGTGACCTAAGAAGGCCCCTCTTGCAGTGGGATACAGAGGATTATTGGAATTGCTGCTGGTCCAACACAGCATCTACCTCAAAATTTGTAGGCAAAGTACAAATGTTGAGCCCTGGAAAAGTCAGGGTGCCCATGGCTGCTGTGAAGGAAGCGTGGAGTTCAGGCAGAGATGGAAACACTCCAGGAGGAAAACTGCAGGGCTACAAGGGCAGGTTGGATCAGGAAATGAATCCTTCCAGAGCACAGTGAAGAGACAATTGGGCCCCTCTACTACATGCAGGAAGGCTGAAAAGGGAAAAAATGGTACATATTACCCATAATCACATTCCACAACTGTGGAATCATAGTTTGGGTTAGAAGGGATATTAAAGCCCATCCAGTGCCACCCCTGCCATGGCAGGGTCACCTCCCACTGCCCCAGGCTGCTCCAAGCCCCAGTGTCCAACCTGGCCTTGGGCACTGTCAGGGATCCAGGGGCAGCCACAGCTGCTCTGGGCACCCTGTGCCAGGGCCTGCCCACCCTGCCAGGGAACAATTCCTTCATACACCTAACTGAAAATTCCCCTCTTTCAGTTTGAAGTCACTCATCCTTTTCCTGTCACTCCAGTTCCTGATGAATTGTCCCTCTCCAACTTCCCTGTAGCCCTGTCAGACACTGGAAGGTGCTGTGAGGTCTCCACACAACCTTCTCTTCTCCAGACTGAAGAGCCTGGGACAGTGGAAGGTGTCCCTGCCCGTGGTAGGGGTGGCACTGGATGGTTTTTATAGTCCCTTCTGACCCAAATTATGATTCTATGGTAGTGGAGTGTCATTATGGGTAATATGTCCCATTTTTTCCCTTTTCAGCTGTTTTGTTTCTTTTACATCTGTTCCATTTCTCTAGACTGCTGTACATTATTTTCTCTCTTAGATCTCATTTCTGCACTTTCCTCCTCATTTTTAAAGTGCTTTTTTCTTATTTTTTTCTCATTTTTTCTGCTTATTATTGTTCTTTTTGGCTCCAAATATTCTGCTTTCTGAGGAGTGATCTCTTAGGAAGAGAAACTGAAGTATTTCTTACAGGCCTGTCCACTAATTCATATAGAATGTACACAAACTCCTGTTTTCACATACTACAAACCTACTCCAGGTGGTTTGTTATGCAGAGTTCAAAAAAAAAAAAGGACTCTCAAGTCTTTCCTGTCTTGGCAGTCCCTCCCTTCCTAAAGAAAATTTAAAAAGAGTAAGATTTGATAATTTTTGATAGGGAAGAACTTGGATTCCCTTCATCCAGGTCGCAGCTGGTGAGTAAAGCTTCCAGGTGAGGCAGCATTCTGGTGGAATTCCAGCCTGGAGGATCCCTAACCCGAGCCCTAAATCCCCAGCAGAGAAGTTCAGTTCTTGACAACCCCTTCCATGAAGAAATTCCTCCTGATGTCCAACCAGAACCTCCCCTTGCTTTTTAATGAAATGGATATTGAAGAGAACGCTTTTGTACAAGGGAAGAACCATGGAGGTTATTCATTATCGAAATAAAATTAACAAGCCAAAAATATCTAGTTGTTTGTGCTGGGAAATAACATTTCAAAAAGATGCCATCACCTCTTAAAGGACATTTTATCTCTGCCCAAGGTGCCAGAGCTTGGGTATAGCCAGCAAAATAAAAGTAGAGGATGACTGAGCAAATGCACAAACTCTTGAAAACTCTGTAATGTTTAAGTGTTAGCAAAAAAAACCCCTCAAAACCTGACAAAACCCCCAAACCCCAAGAAGTTACAGTAGTGCAGTGAACAGTGTAACAAATTTCTGTGAGTTTTGTAGTTACCTACACTGAGCAACAGAGAAACTATTCTGTCACTTCACTCACACAGACCAGAAAGAGATTTTAGAGGGGAAAAATCCTCAGGGAATGCCCCACCTTGCTCCTCTCTGACAGCAGAGCTGTCCTCCCTGACAGAGAGACTGGGCAGAGGTTGGCCTTTGATATCTTGGAATTGTCCATGTTGGAAGAGCTCTCCAGGATCACCCAGTGCCACCCAACAGCACCAGCATCACCCCAAACCCTGTCCCCAAGGGTCACCTCCAGACTCCTCCTGAGCACTGCCACACACAGGGACTCCAAACCTCCCTGGACAGCTCATCCCAAGGCCTGAGCACTCTCCCAGGGAAATTTTCTTTCCCAATCTCCAACCTGAGCCTCCCCTGGTGCCATTTGAGGCCATTTCCTCTCCTCCTTTCCCTTGGGACACGGCAGCAGAGCCTGACCCCCCCGGCTGTCCCCTCCTGGCAGGGACTGGTGCAGAGCCACCAGGTCCCCCCTGAGCCTCCTTTTCTCCAGGCTGAGCCCCTTCCCCAACTCCCTCAGGTGTTGCTTTCCATACACCAGGACAAAAACCACATTCTGGCCATGCTCAGAGTCAATGAGAAAAGTGTCAAAAGCAGCTCCAAGTGACCCCAAATGTTTAATTTCAACTCACCTAACACCTCACTGTCACTCCTGGCGTGGTCCCACAACTCCCCTGCTCTTCCCTGTGCACCCCTGTCCCTGGAGAGGGACTTTTCACAAGGGACTGGGGTGACAAGGCAAACAGGAATGGCTTTAAGCTGAAAAAGAGAGGTTTAGATGGGATATCAGGGAGAAATCCTTCCCTGGGAGGGTGGGCAGGCCCTGGCACAGGGGGCCCAGAGCAGCTGTGGCTGCCCCTGGATCCCTGGCAGTGCCCAAGGCCAGGTTGGCCATTGGGGCTTGGAGCAGCCTGGCACAGTGGGAGGTGTCCCTGCCATGGCAGGGGTGGCACTGGATAGGCTTTAAGGTCCCTTCCAACCCAAACCATTCTGGGATTCTGTGATCACACAATTTAAGTAAAATTCTCAACACTTCAATTATTTGGGAGGCTTTGGCTGTGGCTGCATCTGTCTGCCAATCCTTGGCTGCTTATTTCCACCTTTTAAGCCAAGATAAAAAAAAAATATTAAAACAGGAAGAAAAAGCAAATGGAACAAGTAACATGTCCTAATTTCTCCAAGGAGGCTGGCTGGGAACTGAAATGACTAGATTAAAGTATCACACGTCAGAATTAAAGTATTAGATAAAGGCCAGACTCTACTTTTTGATCTTAGTGGGCATTCCAGAAATTAAAAAAAAAAAAAAAAAAAAAAAAAAAAAAAGTTAAAAACCCCCTGTCACAGATTTAGTCTGGAAGCACCGATACGGCAATTCCGAGGGGAAAGGAGCCTTCCGTCAGCAGCTCGAGGCTCCCACACTGGGCTACTTAAAGTGCATGTTTTAACTCATTTTTTGGGAAATATATTGATTTATTGAGGGGGATGAGGAAGACCCCTGGATGCAATTCTAAGGGGAAAAGAGCCTTTTATTCCGTGATTCCCTCAGCACCTCAAGGCTCCCACACCAAGCTACTTTTAGTGCATTTTTGAACTCATTTTGGGGGAATATATTGATTTTCAGAGGGGGATGAGAAAGACCCCTGGATGCAATTCCGAGGGGAAAGGAGCTTTGCCTCAGCAGCTTGAGGCTCCCACACCTAACTCACTTCTGGGGGAATATATATATATTTTTTTTTTCCTGAGGAGAATTAGAAAAATCCCTGGACAGAATTCCAAGGGGAAAGGAGCCTACTTTCAGCAAGGCTCCCACACCCGGTGACTTTTAGTGCGTTTTTTAACCTGTTTTTGGGGAATATATTGATTTTCTGAGGGGACAAGAAAGACCCCTGGATGCAATTCTGAGGGGAAAGAAACCTAGAATCCTGTGACTCCCCCAGCATGTCGGGGCTCCCATACCGGACGACTTCTAGCACATTTTCCAGCTCGTTTTTGGAGGGTGATATTTTTAAGCCGGTCGAGAAACAGCCGTGGACGCAATTCCGAGGGGAGGGGAGAGGAGCCTTCCCTCAGCAGGTCGAGACTCCTACTCCAGGCTCCTTCCAGTGCGTTTTTTGAACAGTTTTTCGGGAACGTCTCGGTTTCCGAGGGAGCCGTGCCCGGCCCTGTCCCTCCCCACAGGCTGCGGGCGGGAAGCCCCGGCGGGCTCGGCCTCGCGCTCCCGGCGCCCCCTGCGGGCCGGGGCCGGCACCGCCTCAGCCGCCGGGTCTCCCCTCACCGGGAATGGCGGCCGCTCCCCTTCCCCGCCCCGCCAGGGCCATCCCGGCCCGCAGCGCCGGCGACACCGTCACACGCCGGAGGGCGGGCGGGCATGGATCAGGAAGGAGGGGGAAGGAGCCGTTGCCATGGCGAGCGCGGCCCGCCCTTGCCTCCCCACGTCAGCGCCGTCTCCCGCCCGGCCGCGGGTGATTGACAGTTGCCACGGCAACAGGCTCGCCCCGCCGCCATTTTGTCAGTTGGGGTTTTTTTTAAAAATTTTAAAAAAATTATAANCGGGGGCTCGGTACGGCGCTGCGCTTCCCCCCATCCCCTCCTCCTCCTCCTCCTTCTCCTCCTCCTCCCGCTCCTCCCGCTCCCCCCGCCGCTGTCCCCGCGCTCCCGGCCGGGGCTCAGGCCGCCGATCGCAGCCGAGCCGAGGCGAGGCCGAGCCGCCGCCGGGCGCTGCGCAGGTTTGGACCGCGCGCCATTTTGTGAGGGCAGCGAACACCCAGAGCCCGGCCGGGGACCCGCCGGGCCGCCCGGGCTCCCCTTCCCACCGCGGGCAGACCCGCGGCCCGAGGGAGGAGGAGGCGCCGCCGCCGCCGAGGCCCCCGGGGAAGAGCAGGAGGACGCGCCCGGCGCTCGCCCCGCGGAGGGAGAGGCCTCGCCCCGGGAGAAGCCGCCGCACGGGTGAGTGAGACGCCGCACCGCGGGACGAGCCGGGGCCGCCTCGCCCGGGCCCGCGGCGGAGGGGCCGCAGCGCTTCGCTGCCATCTTAGAGCGGGAGCGGCGGCAGGGCCGGGATCCATCCCCGCCCGCCCCTCCGCAGCCCGCGGCCTTTTTCCCCTTGGAGCGCGGCTGTGGCTTCCCGGGCCTTGGGAGCGGCGATGGAGGAAGGGAGCTCGCCCGGAGCCTCCCGGTGTTATGCGCAACGCCCTGCGGTGGGCGGGTGCGAGGGCTCGGGCCGGGCTGGCGGCGAGGAGGGCGGCAGGACTTGAAGCATCACCTGTTGTAGGGGAGGATTGGGATGCCCCGGCACCTGTGAGGGGCCGGTGGGGCGGGTGGGGAAGGTGGAGGGAGATGGGGAAGGAGTTACCTGAGCGAGGTGCCTGTCATCCTTTCGGTGGGGGTGGGGAGGAGGAGGGAGCAGCGTTGGGAATCGGCACAGGGACACGCAGGGACACACAGGCACAGGGACAGACAGGGACACACAGGCACTCCCCAGGGAGGTGGTGGAGGCACCGTCCCTGGAGGTCTTTAAGGAAAGGCTAGACGTGGCTCTCGGTGCCATGGTCTGGTTGACAAGGTGGCCATAGGTTGGACTCGATGATCTCGGAGGTCTTTTCCATCATTAATGATTCCCTGATTCCATATTTTAGTAGCTGGTCGCAGCCTTTTAGGGATTCAGCTTTGTGTTGCTGCAGGAATTGGAGCTCTTCTGGGATACACTGGGTGCTCCTCTGGAGTGGCCACAGTTCCCTCCCGCCGCCGCGGGATCACGAAACGCATTTAAAAGTCCTGGAATTCGAAATTTAGAAATTGGCGTGGTTTTGAATCTCAGTCGGCTTTGAAGTTTTGGGTTTAGCCTGTCCAAAGACCACGTAGGGGTTCTTTGATCACGTCTCTAGATTGCTGCTGTTACTTAGTTCTCCTGTTACTCCACAGCCATCGGGGGAAATAAACATTTATTGTTATTTAAAATCAACAAAGACAGAGTTACTGTCTCCAAAATAAATCGACAGGCGTGTTTTTGACAACCATGCTGGTTGAATCCGAATGAGAGTGTGCTGTTAACTTTTGCCAGGAGGTACTTGCAGTCACATTGAGGTGGATGGAGTTTCATGGGGGCCTGGATTTGTACAAGCTAACAACTTTTTTTATTATCTGCTTGGTATTTCCTTACCATTTCCTCAAGAAAGGTGTGTGAAGTTGAAGAACACATAGATGACATCGGGTGATAAATTAAGAAACATTTAGTTTTTGGTAATATTTAATGCTGTGCCTGTAACCACACAGAATTTAACGTCCCTCCTTAGGAATAGTCTGTAGCCCTAAAAAGTTTTGGTAAACTTGTTTCTCTCTTTCTCCACGCCCCTCTACCTCCAACCTCTGTAGGTTGGATATTTTTGGAAAATTAATTATACTTTATAGAATTAGAATAATAACACTGAAAATAACTCTGAGCTAGTATTTGTTAACTATTTTCTATATATATTTGGTGTGTGTATATATAGATACTTTTGTAGGCTACGCTTCATGTTTTTGGCTTACATGAATTATTTAGAACTAGACTTTTTATTTGCAGTCTGAAGTAGAATATGTGTGTGAAGTGTTAAATTTACATTTTCTGCTGTGGATTAAAAATTCCATCCAAGTTTATGAAGCTTACTGAGTTTAATTCATGGCTTTGGAATATTTCTTGGGTGAAGCAAGTATATCTTGGTAAAAATTGAAGAGCGAGAAGGGTTTTCTTAAGGCAGGATGGGAATAGGTCAAGAGTTTGATACTGTTTCCAGGCGCTCAGGTAGGGGTAGTTGCAGGAGCAGCAAGTGTTACAGTTCCTGCATCAATACTTGGGTGGATTTAGGACTTGTCATTGGTATCCCCTCCCCCCCGCTGGACAGTGACAAGGATAATTTTACCGAATAGCAGCCAAGAGTTCTCCGTTTCAGTGCCGACTTATGGGCAGGATTCCCTTCCTGGCGTGAAACAACGCCGGACTCACCGGGAATTTATCCCTTTTGGAGGTCTGGGGGGTTGTGCAGGCTGGGAATTAGCACGTGATGGCCATCAACGACTTCTGCAAACTGGTTGATACTTTAAACAAAGTAGCAGAACACCACTGGTGTCCGGGAAAAACTGTGCCTTGTAGGAGCTTTCCAAGTGACATTTAATTAGGACAGACTTGCTTACATGTGCCACATCTTAAAGTCATGTTTGAAACTGGACCACCTGCTCAGATGGTATGTGAAAAGAATAAACACACACAAACGGGGCCTTTATTTGCCATGCAGGCATTTCACAGCTTCATCTGAGCTCAAATGGGTGCTGATTTGAAGACTAAAACCTACTGGTACTAAAAAAAGCACTTTTATGGGCTATGATTAGATTATCTTTTGGGAATTCCTCTGAAAACCTGTTCATTTCAGGTGTTTTGAAGCCTGGCTGTGGGACTGCAGGTTGCAAGTTGTGGTGACAGTTAGTGTTTTTGAGTGAGAATTGCAGCCTGGGATCTATTTAGCCTTTCCATGGTCATTTTGAATGCCATTGGAGAGCTGTTCTCCACACTGAAGTACAAAACTTTCTGATGCCTTTATATTATGGGAGTTGTATAACTTCTGAAATCCTTTTGTAAATAGATCTGTTGTTGTAGAATAGGATTATTTACAGAGAACTGCTGCTTTTGTCTTTATAAGTGAGTACAATACATTATTTGTTGAGTTTACAGTTTCAGCTCTTCTTTACTAAGAGGTTGGTAAGAAATACATTTACACAAAAGTTATGTAATAACTTTCTGTCTACTCAGACTCTGATGTTTATGCAGTGAGAATCCTTTTTTTTTCTAACACTATTTGAGATAATACCCAAAACCTTTCTGAGCAAACTGCTTTTCTTGTGAGCTTCTGAGGGGAGAAAGAAGTAATCAGGAGAAGGGGAATGCTCGTCCTTTCCTTCCTCACCTCCATGGGTCCTTCGAGAGGAGGGTTATGGGAACTGTAGTCTTTGGATGGCTTAAAAACACCAGAAAAACTTTGGAAAATGAGGAATTGTTACTTCCACAAACACATGTTCCATATGTGTTCTCCAGTGCTGGCTCTTCAAGGTGACACAATATACCAGTAGAATTGCAGTGATTATCCATTGTTTTATCCATCTTTTCCTCTTTTGGGGAAGGAAGGTAAAATTCTGCATTTGATTCTCATTTATCCCCAAATGACTGGAAAAATAACTGCATTGCTTTTGCTGGTACCAATGGATTTCATTCCTTCAGAACAGGGCTCTGCTTTGTCCTAACCCTTGGTGTGGCTCACTTTGAAATGTTTTGGCTTTATCATCTCCATATTTATTCCAAAGTGTCCTGTCCTTACAATTTTCAGTGAGAATCCCTACTGAAGGGCCAGGGAAATGTGGGAGAGAATTCTCAGTCACCTCTGCCTGCATCCATACAGTGGGAAAAGTCTGGTGCTGCTTCTGTCCCCTGTATGAAAACAAAATCAGTGAAATTCCAGCTTGGAATTCTGGACAAGCAGGGAAATGGTTCTGTAACTGAAACACCATAAGCTGACACCTATTTGTAAACATTCCCCATGCAAAATTTCCAGGGTCTGGGTAGCACCAAGTACCTGAAATTGAAACTGAGTAAATGAAAGTAAAATTAACTCGATTAAGTGTCAGTTTTGTTCCAGCTGTGAGAGACCAGGCTTTCAACTGATGTTACATAAAGTTCCAAAGCCTCCTAGTATTCTTTTTTCCCCTATTTTTTCTTTTCCCCCAGAGGCAAATAAAAATAGACTGTGTTGTGAGTCAGTTAAAGGAATAGTTAATAATACATTAATGCCTCTTTGTGTTGAAAAGTTTCCTCTTTCTTTTTGGTAACTGTTTGGATGGTGAAATAAGAGAGGGATGGAAATGCACAAATTGATGTCTGACGGCAGAGTCATTCCTTCAAAAAATAATGGGAAAAAAAATCAGGCAGAATTTTGTTGAGTTACTGGAAAAAAATCAAATTAGTAGGATGACTAGTTCACAAAAGCATAAGTAAATAATTCTAATGATTAAACTGAACTTGCCAGTGGAACTTTTAAATCCTAGTGTCCCAAAAACCTGTTGTTCACTGGTTTTATGGTTTCCTGACTGCAAACACATCTCCTTCCAAATCTCCTTTCCCTGTATATGTTCAGCTCATGATTTGTGCTTCTCTGAACTCCATAAATTACTAATAACTTGTTTACTGTGGTCCTATTGGAACATGCAGCATCTCCTTTATAGAGGGAGCAGTTTTGTGCCCCTGGTATCAATTGAGTTAAAACTCGAGGAAGGGGTTAAAAGAGGAGAGAAATATTGTCAGGGAAGTGAATGTGTTGGTACTTCCTCAGTTCTGTATTTTCCTGGTCACTGTGAGTTCCCTCACACTGATCTCTGCCCTGTCTGGTTGTAAGTGCAGCTTTTTCCCTACTTACAGCTGTATAACCACATATATTCTTGTTTTTAACTGCAGTTTGAACGGGACTTATATATTAAATACAAAGAGGGGGTGTGTGTGATTACAGACAAATCAGCTTCCATACACTCTCTCAAAATCTGATTGATACTGGAAGCTCAGTAACTTTACAGGACCATGTCTGATTCTGGCTTCTTTGTTGTTATTCTTTCCAACTTGTGGATAATTAGGCATTAATGTAATGCTGTGCCAAAGTTAGTGTTTGAAAGACATTGATTTCTTTGTTAATGTTACAAGATCTTGGTAGTTTTCATTTCTGTAGAAGTTACTCATAAATACGACAAACACTGGGTCAGTGTTGTGGAATAACAGCTTAATGCACATTTTTCAGCATCATCAGATGTTCCTAAGCTTAGAATTCTGTGCTCTTGTACTTGGGGTGACTTTCTGTCAATGTCAGAGCGTGCCTTCAGAAATGGAGGTTGTTATGGCAGGCCCTGTGCAGGAAAAGGAGCATTCCTGCAAATGCTGGATGTGTGTGTGATTGCTCCTATGGAACTCTGTCTTCCCAATAAAATCAGATTTTTCATGGATTCCCAGGATGGTTTGAGTTGGAAGGGACCTCAAAGCCCACCCAGTGCCACCCCTGCCATGGGCAGGGACACCTCCCACTGTCCCAGGCTGCTCCAAGCCCCAGCCTTGCCTTGGGCACTGCCAGGGATCCAGGGGCAGCCACAGCTGCTCTGGGCACCCTGTGCCAGGGCCTGCCCACCCTGCCAGGGAACAATTCCTGCCCAAGATGCCATCCAGCCCTGCCCTCTGGCACTGGGAAGCCATTCCCTGTGTCCTGGCCCTGCAGCCCTTGGCAATTGTCTCTCTCCATCTTTGCTGGGGCTCCTTCAGGCCCTGCAAGGCCACCCTGAGCTCAGCCCAAAGCTTCTCCTGTGCAGGCTGAACAATGGCAGCTGTGGCAGCCTTTCCTGCCAGCAGAGCTGCTCCAGCCCTCTGCTCATCCTGCTGCCTCCTCTGGGCTCTCTGCAGCAGCTCCAGGTGCTCCCTGTGCTGGGCCCAGGGCTGGGCCAGCTCTGCAGGTGGCTCAACCTGAGCAGGGCGCAGGGGCAGAATTCCCCCTTTCACAGCCCAGAGCATGGGTGGTTCTGGGCTAAGAACACTTTGAGCTTCTCACCAACCAACACCCCCAATCCTGCTCTCCATCCGTTCCCTGCCCAGCCTGGTTTGTGTTTGGGATTTCCCATCCCTGGTACAGGACCTTGGCTCTTGGCCTTGCTGAACTCCGCGAGGTTCTCACAGCCCCACCTCTCCAGCCCGTCCAGGTCCCTCTGGATGCCACCCCTCCTCTGTGTCTGCCCCCACTGCTCCTTGTCTTGTCACTTGCTGAGGGTGCCATGGGTCCCACTGTCTCTGTCCCTGACAGTGTTTTTGAACTTTTGCTGAAGTCAAGCTCTAACCAAAGACTGCAAGCTTTCCTGGATCTTTGCTCCAAAATCAGAGGCAGTAGTAGGTACAACTCTGGGTAGTAATAACTACCCTTCAACTACCCAGTTACTACAGCTTCACTTGGAATGACTCTTGTAGCTCCTCAAACTTTCCGTGGTGGTTTGTTATTTTTAAGAAGCTTAGTATATATTTATTAATTATAAAGCTTAATTATAAACCTAATTATAAAGCTTAAATTCAAAGTGAATCCATGTCTTCTGTGAACTATCTCAACTGGAGACAGCACCACAAATGAGTCAGTTGAAGTCTGAGTGAAAAGAGTATAAGAGACTGTGTTATACAGGTAAAGTTTTTATAAGGACCATTAAGAATTGCTTGAGTTTGTGTTGTATTAATCAGAGACCATTCTTGGGATCCCATTTCTGTTTTGGTTTGTATTTACAGCATGGAGTAAGCATTACTTCTTTCTGTGTCAGATTTCCTGACTTGGAGATCTCTCTCCATTCCTCATGTGCTTCTCTATGGAATTTCTAGGACAGCCTTGGGGAAATCCATGTGTTTGTGGTTTGGGTTTTCTTCTGTAAATAAAAAGGTTGTGAGTTATGGTAATTAATGTAATTTGATAGTCTGCTGTACAAAAGCTTAATGATAGAAGGTCTAAAACTCATAATCTGGAGGTGTGAATGGAAATGATTTCTCTGATTTGGCCCTTCAGGAAGGTTGATCCTTTGTCCTTGCAGGGTTGGTCTGGGGATGGTCTCAGCTCTGTGTTTTCCACGATTGCAGTGCAGTGTCCATGTGAGCCTTGTAGTCTCTGACCCATCACAACATTCATTTGTGGATCTCTGTGGAGTCAAATTAACCAGAGTCATGTTCACAGCATGGACGTTTTAAAACTTCATGAGCTCGATGTTGAAACCTCGAGAAATCCAGGAGCACGGGTGGAGACGGATGGAGCTCAGGCTCTGCACTGCCTTCTTGGTGCTTGTTGACAACTCTGACTGCTTTGGGTCTCATTCTGCAGTCCAGAGGACTTTGCTCCTTGTGATGGGCACCAGAAATGCTTTTCTCTTATGAAGAACCATTAGAATTGGACACAGATTTCTAAAAGTGGGTTTGAAGGTTCTACTCACTGCCCATATACTTGATTACTGCCACACAGTAAACCCAAACCCAAGTTTTTGCTAGAACATTTCCATTTAATTTATTGCAGAAGTCCAGTAAAGCAAAGAAAACCAGTTGGCCAAGTTGTGGTGTTATCAAGTTCTGTCTTCTGAAGGCTGGTTTAAAAACCCCACTTTTTTCCTCTTCTTATTATGCAAAGAAAGAGTTGTGTAACTATTGTATAATGGTTGTATTACACCTGCATAAAGCAAGTATTTAATTCTAGTTTTCTGCTGGATGTTCTTAATCAGCACCCAGTTATTTCAAGAAATGAGAAAACAAGTTCTTAGAGTTCACAAGGTTCCTGTGTTGCATCTTGAAATCACCCCCTCCTGCAAAACTTACAAAAATGCCACTTAAATCAAACAGATTTATTTAAAAACCTGTTTCAGTTTAGCTGCTGTTATAATGAAGTGAAATGTAAAAGATGGAGTGCCACAGGCCCACCGAGCCCTGTGTTTGGTGTGTGGAGGAAGGAATGTCCATGTGTGACAAAGTGACATTTTTCCGAGGGCTCCTGCCGCGCTGCCAGCGCGCGCACGTGGTGCTTTGGTTTGGAAACTCCAAAGGGAGGTGAGCAGTGACCTCTGGGCAGGCTGGGCCCTGATTGTGTGGGGACTGCCAGGCCAGGGTGTGGGGCTTTGAATCCACAGCACAAAACCCAGTCTCAGTCAGCTCAAAGTGCTTCTGAAAAATCTGAAAATAAAGGAAAGAGCACATTGGAGTAGTTCATGTCACTAAATCTGCTCCTGGTGCTGAGAAGTTCATGGTAGGCTCACATGTTGTGGCACAGGGGGTTTTCTGTCTTGGGGTGGTTTGTTTGGGGGTTTTTTTCTTTTCTTTTATTCCCCCTTTTCTGTCCAGTGTAATAACTTACAGTTCTTATTTTTTTTTTTAAATCAGGAACATATTCTGATTGAGATCAGCCAATAATTTTTTGTGTGTGTGTGACAAAGATTTCCTCAGCTTATATTTGCTGTCCTTTAATGTGTATTTCCAAAGTCTGCTCCGAGAGAGGGGGGACTTGACTGATCTTCCTCATGGCATTCCTCATTTTTTAAATATTTATCATTTTTTTTTCTACCTCAGAAGTATAATCCTAGGCCTACATAGTATAACCCAGTATTTTGTAAGTGTTGGCCTCACTCTTTTGTTAAGATTTTGAGTCTTGTAGTTCCTACCTAATTTTATTGAAATGTGAGAATGTGATTATTTCTATACAAGTCTTTGAATATGGAATGAAGAATTTGATGTTCAGACTTCCATATTTGAAAAAAAGTCCTTTGGTATTTTATGATACAGGTTTTTTTAACTGCTTTGCTGTTATTTTCTTCCTCTGGACCACAGCTACTTTAAAAAACAAATCTTAACTTTCATCTTTGCATGATTTTTGTTTGCATCAAACAAAAGAATCTGGGGGCTGTGGTTTGAGGTGAGGCTGAAGCTCAAGATACATTTTTAGCAATCACAGAATGGGCCCAGAATGCAATTTCTTAAGTTTTGTGTAAGTCATTATGTGTGTTCTGAAACCTCTGAACCCCCAACCTGACAGTGCCAAATACATAAACTTCCTTAATGTACTTGAGAACACAGGTCTGGATTACATTTCATTGCTTGGAAGCATGGTCTTCCTCCCAACATTTCAGTCTTGACTGTCTCTGTGGAATTACACTTAACTTTTATTCATTATTTCCATAAAAATTCCCAAACTAAGTCAAGCACTCAAGCACCGACAAAAGTGGGAGAATTATCTCTTGCTTTTGGTGGTCTGAACTATCTTTTATCATGTACTAAATATATAAATTTAATTTTTTAAAGTGAAAGTCAATAATTGATCACAGTCCAGACCCTGCACTTGTTTTTAAGTTTGGGACTTTCTCATGCCACATTTTAGTATCTGAATCAAGTAAATTGTGATGGATTTTTCCAGCATCCCATGGAAAAGTTTTTCAGTGACTGGGTTCTAACACAGAGAAAAATCCCATCCACCCAAACTTTCTATATGCTATTGACAGCCTGACCTAAGGCACCGAGCTCCTGGTTTTTGGGATGAAGGGAGGGAATTCGGGGATTTTTGGCACCTTGTAGAGCTTTGTGTGCTTTCCATGCACACAGCATGAGATAAAGTACTCCCTGAGCTACTTTCCAGCAAGGGAGTGAAAGTCAAAAGGTGAAGTGACAGGCCAGAGTCACCCAGTGACTGCCCAAAGTCACCGGATGACACCTCAAAGTCACCTGGTGAGTGCCCAGAATCACCCAGTGAGTGCCCAAAGTCACTGGGTGACTCCTTGAAGTCACCTGGGGAGTGCCCAAAGTCACTAGGTGACAGCCCAAAGTCACAGAATCACTGGGGTTGGAAGAGACCTGTAATATCATCAAGTCCAACCCAGCCCTGACACCTCAACTAAACCCTGGCACCCAGCGCCACATCCAGTCTGTTTTTTAAACACATCCAGGGATGGGGACTCCACCACCTCCCTGGGGACTCCACCACCTCGCTGGGGAGGCCATTCCAGGACTTTATCACTCTTTCCATAAAAACCTTTTTCCTAACATCCAACCTACATTTCCCTTGGTCACCTGCTGAGTGCCCAAAGTCCCTGGCGCAGCGGGCGGAGCTGAGCTGAAGGGTTTCCGTGTCTGATGCTTTCATCGCAGGATGCTCTTTGCATTTGCAGTTTCATTTGCCTGGAGTTTGTATTCCGAGTGCTCTGTAACTTGGAGAAGCAGCCTCTTAAGGTTGGAGAGTGACTCAGCACATCCACATAGAGGTCTGCTCAAGGAATTTAGGATTTGCTTGGAAATTTGGGGGAATTAGGGTTTGAACTTGCTTTTCCCAGATGGAGTTTGTCTTAAAAAAATGCTGATTTTTAATTTGCAACCTTTTTTCCCATTTGATCCCTATACCTCAATTTTGGGAAAAGTGATGGGGTATTTCAGTAAATGGCATCATTTTGGGATAGCTGGATTGACTGGGTAGGTTGTTTTCTGTGTGCTCTCCTCCTGGTGCACATGAGAAGCATCTGTGCAATGAGTAAACGTGAATTTCAATGACATTTATACAACTTCTTTCATATGAATGGGGAAGGAGGCATTTCTGGGATTTGCCCACTTCGTGTGACTGGAATGTGAAATCACAGAATGGTTTGGGTTGGAAAGGACCTTAAAGATTGTCTCATTCCAACGCCCTGCCCTGGTCAGGGACACCTTCCCAGGTTGTTCCATGCCCCATCCAGCCTGGCCTTGGACACTTCCAGGGATGGCGCATCCACAGCGCCATCTGATCAGTCCAGAAATTCCACTTTTTCTGGCAGGTCTTGGTTCTGAGCCTTAAGGAGTGACCACTTTGGGGAACAGAGAGTTACCAGTGCCATTGCCCACTGGGTGTGTGACCCACCTTTTTCTGTGCTTGAGTTTGCTTGCATTTTAGAGGGAAAACTGGTTAAATGTCTTAAAACTCTTTCAAAATAATGTGTTTTCGTTTCAGCTGACCAAACTTGTGACAGATTTCTGAGACACTGCTGGTAGTGCTGGCAGTGGAGGGAAGCAGAGTAACTGGAGCTGGGGAATAAAGTTTGGAATTGTTGGTCTTCTATGGCTACACCCTCTTAAATTTGGGGGAAATTCGAGAAGACTTCATTATCTCTTTTACATCCAAATCAGTCTTCTAGAATGAGATAAGGCCAAAGGCTGGTACATGATTCCAGTTCTGAGAGGATGCTGAAGGGCAGCACAGCAAGAACAGGACATCCAGAGAAAAACACAAGCAACATTGATTTTCTCCCCTTTTTTCCTTCCACCCACCCAGATCTGTCCATGTTTTCCTGGGGCTGGTGAAAATGACCTTGCTCTCCTCAAACCTGTACTATGCCCAGTTTGAAATCATTGATACAAAAGAAGCATAAAGATGAAAAGAAAGAGTTGGTTTTGCGTGTTGTCTACGAGGGGTGAAGGCCAGCATTAACCTGATGATGTTACAAGTGTGGGCAAACTGATGGGAAGTCCCTGCACGGGGTGTAGATCATGGAAGCACTTGGAGGGAAATTGTTGGAAGAGTTGTTCCGAGGCAAAGAGTGCAACCAGGAGTTCTTTGAAGGCAGTGACCCTTTGAACAGCTCCCCTTCCCTCCCTTAGGGCTACCTGCTCCCACCTGCTTTGTGCTGGCACAGCTGTTTGTCAGCCCAAGCAGTGAATCAGGCTTGCAGAGCGAGTTGGCTGAAATAGATAATTTTATATTTTTACCGTTGGGTGTGTGTGGGGGCGGGAATCGGGTTACGCTGCAGCAGCTCGGGTCCGGAGCCGGCACAGGATCGTGGAATGGGCTGTGTGGGTGGGCAGGAGCAGAGGCAGGGCTTGGGTAACTGCCCCTGATAGCACTGGCACTTCATGGAGAACACCATTCCCAGGAATTCTTGCCACCCTCCTGTAGTAAATCATCCTCTGGCAGTCTCTGTCCCCTCCTCGCACTGCCTCTCTGACTTTTTGCTGTCTCAAACTTCGGAGCTCTCCGCTCTGCATTCTCGCTCGGATGCTGCCCTGCGTGTGCACTCCCAGCACAGCCTCAGCTTGGGAACGATTTCTGGCTCTGACTCTCTTGATGCTTCTCTTCTTGCTCTCTTTTCCCTTCTGCTCCTCCTCGAGTTTTCCCTCGTCTTTTGAACAATTTTCTAACTTCTGTTTATGCCCTTTTTCTCCCAGGTCATTGCCAGCACCTCTCTTATTGTGATTTAGTCAGTTGCTTTTTCTTTCTCCTTTCTCTTGCCCAATAGGAAAAAATCCCCATTTTATACATTAAAACCTCTGAAGAAACCCCAAGTTTTTAATTTTCAGTGCATTCCCCCCAAACCAATTACCCAAACCAATGCAACATAGAGTTTCTTCTCTGTCTCATTCGCTTTTGAATTTTCACTAGAATTCTGTATTGCCTTAAGATAGACGTGCACACATAAAATGTGTTTTTCCTGTTTGGACAAACTGAAAGATGAATTGAAGTTCCCAAAGTTAACTTCTAAGCAAAGGTATTTTCACTGTATAAGCTGTGAGCAGAGCCTAGTGATACCAGATGCTGAATTGTGGAGTGAAGATGCTTCATTTTCTTCTTCCTGCTCTACAAAGGAGACATCAAAAATGTTTCCATTCCACACAACCACCAGCTGGGCCAGTTAGGTTAAAAACCAACCCAAACTGTTTTGGAAATTCCATGCTTGCTTGTCCTCTTAAATAGGTGACCAGTTTCATATCCATGTATTGAGATACACAATATTTTAGCCCAAATAATTTAAATCTTGTTGATCATTATTTACCTGTTAGCTGGGAAAGTAGACAGAAGTGCTTATGCTTTAATATCTGAATCCATCCATTTGAATGTCCATCCATATTTTAACAATCCAAAGTGACTTCAAATAAAACTGGAAAATTTGGCATAAGACTTTATAGCAGGAAAAAAGCAGTGAAATTCTTCTGCCCATCCCCTTTGAGTTTTTGGGTGGACTGAGGGCAGGAGCACAGGGAGTACCCAGCAAAACCTGCTTTCTCTATGCCAGATGGGATTGACAACATCTTTGTAATTCTTACATGATAATAAACATAAGTAGGAGTGTGAATTACAATGGTTGTCTGTGGAGATGATCGGTGCTTCCCTCTTGGTAAATAAAATTACTACTCATAAATGCTGTATCTCTGGTGACTTACAGCTTGTCTGATTATTTTCTTTCTTAATTTTCTTAATCCCTTTGTGTCGTTTCCCAATGAACTCTGTCCATCCTGCTTGGTTTCTGTGTGGTTTTTTTCTTGGCTAAAGACTGGTCTTGTGCTGAACAATGTGGCACTGCTCAGTTCCAGGAGCAGCTGTGGTTCCTTAGGCACAGAATTCTGTAGCTGCTCTGGTGTTTGGTGCTTGTCTTCCCCCCTCCATCCCCTTCTTTGGCATTCCATGGCACCTTTCCTGAAGCCAAATTTCTCTTTTCCCTGAGTTACTTTGGGTTGACTGTCCATGAAATATTTCAGACAAAAGTGTCTGAGCAAAAAAGGGCAAGTTCCAGGCCTTGGCTGCTGGATCAGAGAATCACAGAATCATTTGGAAAATGGTGGGAAAGCCCTGCCAGGCCATTGAGTCCCAGCTGTGCCCAGTGCCCACCTTGTCCCCAGCCCAGAGCACTCAGTGCCACCTCCAGGTGCCACCTCCAGGGATGGGCACTCCCAACCTCCCTGGGCAGCCCCTGGAATGTGTCAGAGCACACCCAGGACCCTCTTGCTGAGCTATTTCACAACATGGGAACAGGAGTAGCACCATATCAGACGTTCCCTTTTTCCAGCAGTCTTTCCTGAAAAGCGCAGCACATCATTCCATGGAATACACCAGGTCAGTATCATTAGTACAAAAGTAAAGATCTGCTGAAAAGGGCTTTGTTTTGGAGTCTTTCCATCCATCCCAAGCTATTCTTGGAAGTGTGAACTTCAGTGGGACACTAAAGGTTTTCTTGCCTTTTTTATTTCCTGGATACCTTGGACTTGGCGATCCTGAGTGCTCTTTGGAGGGTTATAAGGTCCGGATTTAAAAGCCTTCTTTTATTTTTTTTTAATTTGTCCTCATTTCCTTCCTGCAACCTGCCTTATTAAAACCATTTTAGGAATTTTTATCAGAGAAAAAAAATGCTACAGGAAACCAAATTTCTCTGGTAAGGCCCTTATCAACTTGTGATGCTGGCAGAGATACTGTTATTTAATAAAATTATATAGTCTTACCATGACCTAAATACTTAAATGGATAATTTTGTCAAAGATTTAGTGCAGTGTCTACTTCTTGAACAAATGAGAAGTATCTTGGAGAGCATCAGACTGGTCAGTGTGAGCTCCACATTGGGATGCTGGAATTGGTGAAGTTCACATAAACCTGTCCCAAAGGTTCAACTTTTTCTATTTCTCCTCATAAAAGTTGAGTTAGACCAAATGAATGTGAGAGGGTTCTGTTAGAGAGACTTTTCCTGGGCTTTTATCTCACTGAGAGATGTCTCTTAGACTTTTATCTTACAGCTGCCATCAAGGAATAATCCAAAGTGAATTCCATACTTCTCCATAGTGCCTGTACTCAAAAAGAGATTCAAGCCAACGTTATCCCAAATTTACAGACTGAGCTTGAACTGTGCGTCCAGGACCTGTCCCCTTGGGATTGAGTCACCTCAGGGCAGGGGAGCTCCAACCTCTTGTTGGATTCCTGAAGCTCAGAAAATCATTGGTTGCCATATTAATAAGCAGGAGATAATAAACTTCTGGGGGTGATTGGTGATCAGTTCACTTGAAAGAGTGTCATGACGTTTTGGTCATTGAAGGCTTTATAAATGATGAATGCTTTTTGGAGATAGCCATACATGGATGAAGGCTGGATGAGGAATTCCTGGAGGAAATTCTAAGGAATTTGGGTACATATCAGATTATAATTAGTACATTCTGAGCTTATTTTTTTTTAACATTAAAGACAATGGCTTTATTTAGGAGAACAAATATTCTGCAGTCTCTAATGAGCTACCAGTAACTGTATTTTTGGGGGTGAATGTTTGTTGAAATCTCTATTCATTGTGAAAATAAATGTACCCAGTAAAGCTTTGCTGCCTGATCTGCACCCAGTGTCTGTACTGGCTTTTCTCCCTTGCATCCACATGCTTTTATCACTTGGGTAGGATGTCTGAATTATTCTTATGGATTATAATACCACTTAAAACGGAGGAATTTGCAGCCTATTACCTCCCCCTGCCTGTATCTCAGTGTACCTTGGGATGTACCAAGATTTGCTTAATATTATGCTTAACAGCAGGGATGGATGGAGGCTGAAAAGATCACGCAACAAGACCTTGGAATTGTGAGTCTGAAAAAGGTGTTTTGACTCCATCCCCAGATGATACGAAAATTTCCTGAAGTTCGTTAGTTGATCTCCTTCTTCAATGAGAGTTTTCTAGGTCAGCGGTTCCTTAACCGGGGAATAAGGCCATGGCAAATGCGCTACAGATGGAACGTAAACCCATCCTGAATTATGGGAAGTTAGCAAATATTATCCTAGGGATGATTCATATTTAGTGAAAAACGTTTGGAGCTGACAAGGATGTGTGTTCTGAGAAATGGAAGGGCTTGGAGTGAACAATGTGAGGAAAATGTGGGAGCTTTATTTATTCATGTCTTTCACATACACTGCATCTCCCCCTCTGCTCTCGTGAGATCCCACCTGGAATGCTGCTTCCAGCTCTGGGGACCCCAACATCAGGGTGTGGAGCTGCTGGAGCAAGTCCAGAGGAGAGACAAAAAGATGGTCTGAGCCTCCCTGCTCTGCGGACAGGCTGGGGGAGCTGGGGCTGGAGAAGAGAAGGCTCTGGGGAGAGCTCAGAGCCCCTTCCAGAGCCTAAAGGGGCTCCAGGAGAGCTGAAGAGGGATTGGGGACGAGGAATGGAGGGACAGGACACAGGGAATGGCTGCAAACTGAAAAATGACAAGTTTAGGTGGGATGTTGGGAAAAAATCCTTCCCTGGGAGGGTGGGCAGGCCCTGGCACAGGGTGCCCAGAGCAGCTGTGGCTGCCCCTGGATCCCTGGCAGTGCCCAAGGCCAGGTTGGCCATTGGGGCTTGGAGCAGCCTGGCACAGTGGGAGGTGTCCCTGCCATGGCAGGGGTGGCACTGGAGGAGCTTTCAGGTCCCTTCCAACGCAGGAATTGCAGGAGTGTCAGTCAGGTTGAGCTGTGGAGCTGTGCAGAGTCAGCAGGAAAGTCCAGCAGCAGCAGCAGCGAGGGTTTCAGTGCTGCTGAGCTGCAGCCGTGACTCATGGCTGGGCAGTGCCAGGCGTGGCACAAGAAGGGCTGGGGACAGGGCGGGCTCTGGGAACACAGCAGCCAGATCAGCATCACCTTTGGCTTTTGGGTGACTTCAGCCTAAAAATGATGATCTTAATGAAATGATTCTGTTTATTCCCATGGAGTTGAATGCATCTGATTGTCTTGGAGCCTGAACCTGAGCATTGTCAGTTTTCAAAGCTGATGAACTTTCATAGGAACTGCTATTTGAAAGTGTGTTGAGCAAGGATTTTAAACCTGGTGCTTCTATCCTGACATTTCTAGAGAAAGCTGGAGCTGGTGTGGTGTTTTCTAAGTTAAAAGGAACTGGAGGAGCAGTTTGAGAGGACCCAGCTATGTCTGTCCAGTCCAAATCTGAATAATGAAAGGCAAAGGTTGTGGCATTACAGTTGTCAGTGGGAGCTGCCAGAGGGGCAGCATTTAAACAGCAGTTCCTGGTGTGTTCGAAAAGGTCCAAAAGTCCTTAAAAATGCTCACAAACCTATATATAGCTAAAAAAAGAAGCCACTAACCCAAAATCTTACGAATTAGCACCATTTGTGTACAGAGCCAGCCAACAATCACACCTTGGTGTGATCGGTTTTTTGTGTGTTTCGTTATTTTGTAGTGCTTTTTCTTTTGTTTGTTTTGTTTTTTTTTCAATTTGGGAGACTATATCTGTGCCTATCTCCATGTCTTAAAATATTTTTGGAAACTTTCAAGACTAAAGGTACTGCTATACCAGGGCAACAAACATCTACATTGTTGTACTTGAAATAAGTAACTTTAAATCTTTGAGAGCAACACCGGAATTGTCTTTTGCCAAAATGGAGCTGGGGAAGTACTTCTATTTCATTTAAACATGCGACAGCAGCTGCATAGAATCTTCGTAAATATATAAAATATTTCTATTTGTTGTGGTCTCAGTGAGGTTGATTTTGATTTTTTCCAGCTCTAGTCCTGAATTAAAAAGTTCAGGTGGCTGCACCTGAGTCCCCTGCCTTGCCAGGTCTCTGAGAAGCAGAGCCCAGCTTGTAAATAAAGAATACAACAGAAAATGAGAGGAGTAGTAGTGACCACTAAATTGGAAGAATAATCAGCTGTAGTAATATCAAGGTTGTAGTAAAAATCTGTAAATTGAGTGGTTTGGCCACGATCTGTGGAAACTTGAGGCAGCTTTAGGTGTTCCTGTAATTCTTCTTCCTTTATGGCTCAGAAATTCAGGGAGAAATAGGAAGGTTGTGCTCCCTTGAGACTTCTGGGTCTGAAGTTCTGAAGTGATGAATGCAATTCTGTAGCAGGGCATGTTTGGCTTTGCATTTCTCAAGTTCTTTTCCCAACCACAAGGAACAGAAACAGTTTTTGTACGTGGAATTATTTGCCTTGTTGAGGACATCTGTAGGAAAAAAATACCTGCAGAAAAATCTCAGCTCTGCAAAACATTTCCTATTCCTCTGGATAAACTAATTTACAGCCCTCATGTATGCTCCACTTTGGAATATGACTTTATTCCCATGCTCCTGATATTGCAGGGGATGGGCAGCTCCAGCTGTAGCATCTTTTCCTTTTGTTTGGTGGAGGGAGGGGAATGCAAATCCAGTGGTTTGACTTTTGTCTGACATAATTAAGTGGGAAAAAAGAGCTACTCCCCCCTCTAATTGGAGGTTCCTTATAAGGTCAGTGGACTGAAAATATTTTAAGTTTGTGCTTCTTAAATTAATATTTTTGCTCAGTGAGTAAGTAAATAATCAGATGCAAATTATCTAAAAAATCTCAAGTATTTCAACCTTTCTTCTGGGGCTTTTCTTCCCCTCCTCTCCCCCCTCACTGCGTCAGTTTAATTCTTCCTAAAACCACAGGCTTTGTTCTGGGGTTCACATGAATGAATGAATATTTTAAAAAACAAGTCCTGAACTTCTCTGGCTGGATGGGTCAGTTATAAATTTAACATTTCAGTTCCTTCAGACACCTGGGAAGCAGTACATGTTTAGAAGAGGTGCATCTCATAAATAGACTGTAAAAAATCGTGTATTATAAAGCAATGGTGTGTTATGAATCAGGTATTTCAGACTCCAACTGCATTCTGAAGTCTGCCTGAATTAATCCTGGTGTGACACCACTGGTCTGTGGCTGATAAAATCACACTTTTTTGTATTTTAGGTGCATTTGAGGGTATTTTGACACCACCACTGGCCACATCTGCAGTGGCCCAGCCTAGAGGACTGAACTGGAATTAATAATTGTGGCCTTGGATTTCTCTGCTTCCCCTTCCTCCCAGTGCAGTTTGCTGAGTGCCCCTGTCCCATTGCAGCAGCAGCAGCAGTGGGAAGGGCAGAGGCTGCTTTTGTTCTGCTGCTGCTGCAAAGAAATTCCTGCTCTGCTGCAACTGCAGTTCTGCCTGTGCCAGGTCTGAAATTGGGTGAGAAACTCTGTGATTTCAGCAAAGCTGCTTCCACAAGCTTTCACACCTCACCCATGGCTTCTTGCATCACGTGGTGTAAATTTAGCTTCAGTGAAACCAGTCATTCACAGCATCTTCTTTTCAGAGGAACCAGTGCTTTTTGGAAGTCCAAAAATCCTTTGCAGCACACCAAAAAATCACGGTTGGGCATGTTTGGGTTGAGCTGCACTTGGTTCGTGAGCATCTCACAAGTCCTGATCTGGAACTCCCAGTGCACACTGCAGCTCCTCAGGAGGGATGTGTTGGGGAAGTCTGCTATAAACTCAGTTTTGCTTGTTGTTGACTTCTCCCCAGTGATGTAGGAAAATGCTCAATTTCCAAATTTTTGGACATTCTCTTTCCATGTTTAAGAAGGAGACACCTGCACCCCGTGCATAAGGGTGAGCTGCCATCACAAGGTGACTCTGCTCATGGCTCTGTAGAATATACAAAGTCACCTGAAGAGAGGTACTTTATTTTTACTGCATTATGAATTTTAAAACCTAAAGATGAAGAGTTTTAAAACTTTTGCCCAGAGAAGCTGTGGCCTATCCCTGGAAGTGGCCCAGGCCAGGCTGGACAGGGCTTGGAAGAACCTGGGATAATGGAAGGTGTCCCTGACCATGGGTGATCTTTAAGGTCCCTTCCATCCCAAACCATTCCATGATTCCCTGATTCTGTAATCTTAAAGTAGTTGCTGTTTCAGTGAAAACATTCAGCTAGTAAGTGTTCCAGAATCCCATAGAACTTAAAGCTGGAGAAGGGGATCTGTGACTTCTTCGGGAACAGGACAGATGTGCTGGTGATCACAAATTCCTTTACCTGTGTTTTAGTACTCAATATATTTGCTGTGGGGTACATAGGAACCTGCAGGTGCCCAGAAAGGGCAGGGATAGATTGGCTTTTTATGCTGGAATCATAATGTACCTTGAATTTTCTGCTGTGATTTTGCAGGTGAACCCGAGTTGTTGTACAAAGCAGAACTCAGTATAGCGTGGCCATTTTTTTTCCTCCTTTTCATTCTTGTGAACTATTCCTTAGATAGATCATCACCTATGTTGGTCACAAGAGCAGCAGTGAATTTGGGTGTGTTTAACTTTCAGATGTGTGCTGATTTGGACGTTAGACACACAGGATTTCCCTGTAACAAAGCACGCTGCGTGTTCTGGGTGCTGGCAAAACAATGATTCTGGAATTCCTCAGCTTTGTCCCTTTGGGAAGCTGTCAGTCACTGAGCACCCTGTCAGATTTATTGATCTAATTCCAATTGGATTGATTGTACTTCACATTTCACTGTGCAGTGTTTGAAACAAAACACCAAATCTGTGTCTTTGAGGAATCTTTTGCTCAGTTTGTCTTACATCAAACCTCATCACTGGTTGCCTCTGCATAATTCAGATGTCTAAATCCATTATATTCCAATGTGTTAATAATCCCAATTTCATGTAGGTACCTCAGGATAATTTTCCTAGTAAATAAATAAATAAAAATTTGGTTTCTAAGTAAGTATTTATATTTTATGTTGCTAGCAACAGGCCTGCCTGTGTTCACCGAAGGTCAGTGACCTGAATTATGTTCAGCTCTGCCAGCAGTGTGTGTAGTCATGCGAAATGCAGGGGTTCCTCTGTATTCCATGAGTATGACTTTAAAAATTACAAAATAATCTTTTCACAGAGGAAAGACTTGAACCTGGCTTTGCAAAAAGATTCCATATTGAATCTTATAATACAGTGATCCTGAATAAGGAAAATAAGGCATAAGTGATCCCTCTACGAAGGGTTTTAATTAGTAGAATGTAAAAAGCAAACCCCTCCCCAGCAGACTTCTCTTTTAATTAAATTTTCATGTTAATAATGGTTTTTGCACTTTAACTTTTAGGGGTTTAGAAATCTGATTGCTCTGAACCCAACTTTGATCTGCTCTGTATCTATTGACGTGCGTTGGGTATTGAGTTTTGCAGGAAGGGATGGATGCTCCCAAGGAATACAGGGAATAAAGCATTAATTCTCAAAGAGGCCAGCAGGGAAACCAGGCTTGGGTGTGAGGAAAAGTCAAAAGTTTTGTTATTCTGTGTCACCATCTCCGTAATATTGTGGGTATAACCTGGGCTAGAACGTGCTCAGCATCCTCGGTGTGTGTGACTAAGCCTTGTGTGACTCCACACTTGGGATTGCTCATGAGCAGGGAGTGGCCCCGGGTGGGGGATCCCATTCCCTGTGTTAGAGGAGATCACAGGAGCCTCTGGGTAGGGGGGAGGAAAACAGGAAACAAAAGCACGAGGTAGAGTTCTAGCACAGATGATTTCTAAGAATTGATCTCGTCGTTTAAATGAAAGACTTCAGCTTTTATTCTTCTCTTTGCTCAACCACTTTCAATAATTTGCTTTTTAACACCTTTCCTGTCATCTCTTCCTTCCTCTCCTCCTTTATTTCCAATTCACTTCTGTTCTATACTGGTAAAGAGATCAAACTGGGTTCTTGAAGTCCAGTAAATGTTATTACTGAGGGGATTCTTCTAGTAATGATCTTACAGACTATGTGATGAGTAGGATTTGCTCTTGCCTCCTCTTATCATCAATTTATTATCTAAACCAGGAAGCCTTTGTGCAGGCTGTCTAAAAGGCCTCTTGCTTTAAGAACTTGGCAGACACAGCTGAAGACACTGACTGAGTTTACGGTGCTGCCCCTGCAGCCACTGGGTGCAATTTGGTTGTATCTATTTAAAAACCTTAAAACTGTTACCCTTTTATTTTGTGTGTCTGTGACACTGTTACTGTCACAGGGACTCACCGGCTTTGGACTCTGCTAAGATTTCAGACCCATGGTTGGAAAACAGGGCTCTCCACCTGCTTTTCCATTTGGAATTCCACAGGAGTTCTCCAGGATGGGCTGATGGAGAGCTGGAAGGAGACTGAAGCTGGGGTGGATCTCTGTTCCTGGTCAGCTCTGAAATGCACGAACGTGTTGATTCCTGTTAATAACCTGTTAATGACTTTCTCACATCAGCAGCTCTTCCTGAGTGTTGGTAGCTCTTAAAGTGTCTTCTAATTTCTAAAATAACTCAGGGCTCTGTGGTTACCTCTGCAGCTGCTTTGGGAGCTGAGCATTCCCACTGTGGAATGGGCAGGAGACAATGGTTGAACACTCCACTATATTTTGGCTGAAAATTGCTCAGACTCTGGTGAGAGTTTGAACTAAGCTGGGTTAGGATTGAAACTGGTCCTGCACTGGTGGCACTGGGAGGGGATCAAGCAGTGGTTGAGCTGCAGGATGGTAAATACAAGAGAGTGATGCCTTCAGTCCTTGAGCTGCTGCTGCTACTGGCAAAAGCTTCCTGTATCCTGGTGTAAACCCAGAGGGGCTGCAGTTAAAGGGAATAACGGATATTGGCCAGAGAGAGCTTTCAGAGATGGGACTGAGGCTCTGTAGCCTTAGGGCACCTGTGTGGGATGGACAAACCTGGTGCTCCAGGACTTGGAGCTGCTGGAGAGAGCCCAGAGGAGGCAGCAGGATGAGCAGAGGGCTGGAGCAGCTCTGCTGGGAGGAAAGGCTGCCACAGCTGCCATTGTTCAGCCTGGGCAGGAGAAGCTTTGGGCTGAGCTCAGGGTGGCCTTGCAGGGCCTGAAGGAGCCCCAGCAGAGATGGAGAGAGACAATTGCCAAGGGCTGCAGGGCCAGGACACAGGGAATGGCTTCCCAGTGCCAGAGGGCAGGGCTGGCTGGGCTCTGGGGCAGGAATTGTTCCCTGTGAGGGTGGGCAGGCCCTGGCACAGGGTGCCCAGAGCAGCTGTGGCTGCCCCTGGATCCCTGGCAGTGGCCAAGGCCAGGTTGGCCACTGGGGCTTGGAGCAGCCTGGGACAATGGAAGGTGTCCCTGCCCATGGCAGGGGTAGGATGGATGGGCTTTGAGGTCCCTTCCAACCCAAACCATTCTGGGATTCCATTGTCAGTTCGTTTAAATAAGAGTTTGCTCTTCTTTTGTTTTTTGAGGCCCAGGGCTGCCTGTGCTGGGTCAGGGCTCAGCTCATGGGAGCCTTCATTCAGCACCTGTGCAGACCAAACCTTTCCCTCAAAGTGAAGAGATTTAGGCACAAGAGTGCCCGGTTTGTAGGACCTGGTGTGGCCCCAGCAGTGCTCCTGGCAGCTGTGGATGTGGCAGTGCCATCCCAGGGCTCTGTGGAACTGCAGCCATAAAAAGCCTGTGGGTTCAGGATGTGGGATGACCACTTTTAGGGTTTCCCTTTTTTGGGGGGGGCACGACAGCAAAAATTCACCTGCTCCTAAAACACCGACACAACCACGGCAACACCTGCTCTGACCTGGATCCAAAAAGCAGTTCCTTGTCCTCCTGCCCCCTTCCCTGTGGTGTGTGTGACACTGGAGTGGCACAGGGACAAGCCCAGAGCGGTGGCAGGAGGGCAGGCCGGGCCCAGGGTGGGCTGTGCAGGGTTTGAACTCTCATTGTTGGGGGGAAATGGAGCGAACGGCGCCGGTTGCTGCTCAAATTGCAGGGTCTGAGTGCATTTTAGGCTGCTCACACTTGCCTGAAGTTACATATTTCAGGAGGTGTTTAAATAATAATAACTCTCCAATTCCAGCTGGTCAGTAATTTGCAGAGGTGTCTCAAATTCTCAGTAATTCTAAGTGGGTTTGATATTTCCAGAGGTTGTAAAGTACCAATGATTATTTGTTGGACAACAAGTATAAAACAAATGCTTGAGAAATGCTTTGACCAGTCTTAGTTGCTGGGTGTCGTGTTTTGGATTTTAATTTTTTTTTTTTGTTCATAATTGTGCTGTTCTTAATTTCTGTTGGACTTGTCTTCCTAGAAACTCCTGTCTTTATAGCTCTTTGTCTATGGAAAATACAATTTTATTTTTCTGAGCATATTTTAATTATTTGCAGCAAGGTGAACCTAATTTAATTTCATCAGGCTATGAGGAGAAACTTTAACATTTAGGAATTTATATGCATTTATAGTTCTATAGCTTGTAGATGTGGGAAAATCCCACAAGTTCAGTTGTGTTACAGAAATATTGTCCGGAATTACTGTGAAAATCCACACATTTAAGGGCTTGGAAAAGATGGGTCACTGACAATTTTTGGGGATGATGTTAATTTTGAGATTTATTCAATGGCCAGTTGAAATTTAAATTAATCCTTGACATTTTGACACTTAAAAAGTTTTTCTAAAACCAGGTATCAGTGCAAGATAAGTCTTGGTCATGCCTGTCTCAGCTTTTCCTGTTGGAAAACTTCATTTTCTGTTTGGATTTCCTTGGTTTAGCTTGGGGTTGCACTGAGCAGTTGTGGCTGCAGTTTAAGAAGTTTATTTATTTTTTTTTTCCCTTTTCAGTGTTGTTTGCTGCTGGACTGCCCCCGTCCCCACAACCCTGCAGGATGATATGAGACTTGAAAGAAGACGATGCATACAGGTGATTTGATATTTAGGATTTTTACAATGGAAAATGATGGATGTTCTTGACATTGATGTGCTTTTTGTTGCTGTTCCATTCTCTGTCCCACACAAATAATGTTGTTCCAACTTAGAATATTTAAGAACCTGCAGAATTTTGAAATCTTTCTTTGCCCTTTCAAAACTCTTCTGCAGCTCGGAAAACTCTTCTTCCAGTAAGAAAATGGTTTTCTTGGATGGGAATATTGCTTTCAAAGTTTTAATGGGAATGCTTCTGAAGGCACCATTTGAATGGACTGGTTGATACTTTAGGGAGTTCTCCCATTTTTTGGCTGATCAAAAACCCTGGAAGTGCCAAGTGTATTTGCAGATTCAATGGCTGATTTTTAGTTTTGCTGGAAATACAATTCATATTTCAACACGGAAAATCACGAGCAGTAGAAATAGAATAAAATTTAGCTTGTCCAGGAGGATTGGTCGAATTTTTTATACCCAAATGCCCTTTCTTCAACCAGATCTTTGGTTTGCTTGTTCAACTTTAAACCCCAGGAATCCTTAGGGCTGGAATAAAAAAAAAAAAGCTGGGCAGATTTCCGTGTGCATCCAGCTCATCTCCTGATTGACAGTTTTCAGTTGCATCAGCTGTTGGTGCATAAACAGCTTTGGAGGGTCTGTTTACATGGAGCCTTTGGATTAGGACCAAGATGCTGGAAGTGGAGATTTCGTTCCCTGAAAACCAAACATCGCTCATTCCACTCCCATGTTTGCGAGCGGTGTGCTGAAAGCTCAAGTCAAAGCAGGTCTAAAGAATTCGAAAATGAGGTTGGGCAAAGAAGAGGAGAAGGAAAAACTTCTCCGAAGGGATATTTCATTTTCATATTTCATTTTAAATATCTACATCTAGAGGAGCAGCATTAAAAGTCTAGAGAATTGATGTCCCATCAGATTCGGGGAGCTCTGTCTGGTAGGCAGTGACAGATTAAAATAGAACCTAAATATTGAGAAAATGTTTTGAAAGCTTTAAAAATACTCATCCCAGAACTGAAAGGAGAGATAATGTTATGAAATTGTACCTTATGTATGACTGTGTTTCAGAGAATTCAGTTTCACGTTGCAATACATTAATCTGATGAAAAACTTCTAACTTCAGCACTTTCAGTTTTGGTCAGAATTTCTGAAGGTGTTGAACTTGTAGAATTACGAGCTTGTAGAATAGAAATGGTTACAAGATTTAGAAATTTAAGTGGTAATTCTGTGTCCTGCAGCCCAAATTCTTTATTTACCGGTCCCTTGATAAATACAGATCAAAACCCAGGACAAAGACCTTTAATACCTCTGATGTGCTGGAAGTTAAAAAACTCAGATTTATTTGCATTTTCTGTTTATTGGGAGAGCCAGGCTTGGTGTGCTGAGGTTCTGAGAATGAACAAGATTCGCAGGCCTTAAAATGAGACCCTGGCCTGTGATAATTTTGAGGTGCAGTGACAGGAGGAGTCATTTGGTGACTGCTGATCTCAGTCTCAAGTTCAAAGTAGCTGAGGAGAGCTCAGGCTCAAAAGTGAAAGGTTTTGTGGTTCTTGAGGATGGCTCTCTTCCGTTTTCATGAAGATTTCTTGAGGGTGGTTGATCAGAGGTACCTGGTAATGTCTAAACTACCTTTGGTTAAAGAGGGGAAGTTCTACAGTGTCAGTAAATTCTTTGTTATAATGGGCATCACTTCATTGTCCTGGAAGCTGCTCTAAAGCCCTACAATTAACCACAGCAGAACTGGGAAAACAATCCCCTAAAGAAGATTTTTTCACTTCTACCAGGGAATACTTTAATTTTAAATCACCACTTAGGCTGAAAACACAGAAATGTATTAAGATCTACTGCTTTTTTTTTTTTTTAAAAAAGAAAAAGTGAAAATTTGAAGAAATGGGAATATTAAATGCTGTTTTCCAGTTTGACTCATCAGGAAAACAAACTTGTAGCATGTTGAACTTCTCTTTTTGCCCTGTATAATATGTAGGACACCCAGCAAAGGAAACTTTAAGGTGCTGTTTGGAGAACTGAAAGATTTTCAGTAATTTTATGGAGTGCACCCTCAGCCAGTTTGTGGGCAACACCAGTTTGGGCAGGAGTGTGGATGTGGAGAGTGGGAAGGCTCTGCAGAGGGATCAGGACAGGCTGGATCCGTGGGCTGAGGCCAACGGTGTGAGGGTCACCCAGGCCAAGGGTCAGATCCTGTCCTTGGTCACAACAACCCCGTGAGCTCCAGGCTGGGCAGAGGGGCTGGAAAAGCCCTGGGGGTGCTGGTGACAGGGGCTGGACACGAGCCCAGGGGTGCCCAGGGGGACAAGAGGCCACTGGCCCCTGGGCTGGATGAGGAATTGTGTGTCCAGCAGGAGCAGGGCAGGGATTGTCCCTCTGTGCTCCAGGGCTGTGTCCAGTTGTGGCTCCTGCAGGAGAGCCCTGGAGGGGCTGGAGCGTGTCCAGGGCAGGGAAGGGAGCTGGGGAAGGGGCTGGAGCCCCAGGAGGGGCTGAGGGAGCTGGGCAAGGGGCTGAGCCTGGAGAAAAGGAGGCTCAGGGGGGACCTGGTGGCTCTGCACAAGTCCCTGCCAGGAGGGGACAGCCGGGGGGGTCGGGCTCTGCTCCAGGGAACAGGGACAGGAGGAGAGGGAACGGCCTCAGGCTGGGCCAGGGCAGGCTCAGCTGGGCCAGCAGCAGGAATTTGCCCATGGAAAGGGTGCTCAGGCCTTGGAACTGGCCAGGGAGCTGGAATCACAGCCATGGGAAATGTTCAGAAACCTGTGGATGTGGCACTTGAGTTCATGGATTGAGCAGAGTTGGGGTAATGGTTGCACTTTGATGATCTTAGAGGTGTTTTCCAGCCTTAAGGATTCTCTGATTCCGTGTTTATTTGTGGATTTTTTAGGATCTGTTCTGCTTTTCCCTGAAACACTGCAATAAGCAAAGCTGGGGTTCAGCTCTCTACAGGAAAAGCCACGTTTGTATTTCAGTCATGTTGTGCTAACACAGGTATTGCCCTAGAATGTGATTTGTGATAAAAAAGTGTTTTCAGAATGGGAATTTTGCATTTCTTTCTCCTTTCCAAGTCTCTCCAGCAGCTTTTGGGAAAGCAAGGAACCAAACACTTGTGGTTGTAGTTAGGCTGGTGGTCAGTTATCCTACCTGTATTCACTTTTCATGATGTGGTGGCATCAAATTTGGGATTGTGCTGGGTTCCTACAAGCAGGGATTCATCTTGTGTTTAAAAGTTGGTGTTTCCAGAGTTACTGCTACCCTTTGTCCTGCTCCTGGGTAACTCTGTGGTTGGTTGTTCTTTTGTTTTCTTCTTTTTTTATTGAGATTCCTTATAAAAATCATTCAATTTTATAACAGCTTTCTGGGTTTGACTTTTGTAGTTATGCTGGAGCCTAAGGAATATGGATCTAAAAATACTGAGTTGTCTGATTTTTGAGCTTTTGAAGAGCTCAAAGCTTCTTTTTGTAACCTTTGTAAGAAAACAGAGTAACATAATGGTTACAGCAAATTATTCTCATCAACGTGGAATTATCTTGGATGCACCGGAGATGTTGAGAACCAAAGAAATGTGATAATGGTGTAGTCTTTGATAAGACATTGGAGGTGCTCATATTGCTCTTACCTTGAAAAAAAAGGTCATTTTTGGAAAAGAAAAAAAAGCCAATCCAATACTCTACAATAAGAATACTGGAGAGCAATTAAATAGTCAATTCTCACACAGATACCTGTCCTCCCCCAGCTGTATTCCTCATTAAAATACTACAAATCCAGAGGAAGGATTTCTGGGAAGTTCCTGGATTGGGTTGACTTCAGGGCCTGCAAGTGTCCAGGTGTTTATTTTATGGAAGAATACAATGGAAAGGGAGAACTGGACCATGGCTCTCACATCTCCTACTTCACAGTTTAGTTGCTGATTTCATTGAGCCTGTAGCTATTTGAAAGGATGTTTTTATATGTCAATAGTAAAAAAAAACACAAACCAAAGCAGAAAAGCCCTCAGCTGTTGTGCAGTCAGAACAAAGTGTGTCCATGGTGCTGCTCTGTGTTTGGAGCTCACCTGTGTTACCTGAACTGGTTCAGTTACAGCCACTGGAACTTTTACCAGGGAAAGCCAGAAAATTCCTGGGCCAGCACCAAGTTTTCCCTCCCCTGGGTGTTCCTGTGGCAGTGAAGATGCTGGCCCTGATTCCACTGAGGGGATTGCACACCTGGAGGGTCCCTTGGGAGGTGAGAGCTGGGGGCAGAAAACAAGGCTTGGAAAGAGCAAAAAAGGTCCAGGTGCTGATTCCCTGCTGGGGCACAGCGTGGCTCCCCCGGTTTTGTTTCTGGTGGGGCACTGGTTCCAGTTGGATTCTGTCCAGCTGGATCCTCCCAGGGAGTTTTTGGTGGATATTCAGGTCCTGGCTGAGCAGATTAACACAAGTTTGCCATAAACAGAAGATACCACAAAAATCATGTCCGAAACAAAGCTGCTCATTAGGAGGGAAGTTTGAAATACAAGCAGCTACTGAGGGCTTGGATGTTCCCAGGGCTAAACCCTGGTTTTCCATGGAAAAATCCCTTTGCAGCAGGGCTTGGTGCTGGTTTTGGGAGTCTGTGTGAAAGCAGTGGGGAAGGGCAGCACTCCTCAGACTGAAAGTGGAAGTTCTGCTTTTCAGAGATGGAGTCATTGACCTCAATGCATGATAACCTTGAAGTCAACAGACTAAATTAATGCTCTACTTTCTGTATTTGAGAGCAGCAATGTGAAAACCTGGACAGCTAAAGTTAGATTCGTGCATCCATATTTAAAAAGAAGTTGCCTATTTAAGAGAAAAGGGGTTTGGTTTGTTTTTTTTCCCCTACTTCAGGATGGCTCAGTACCTGTGATATTGAAAATTGAAGTTTTCAGCCTCAGCCCCCATTGAAGAGAAAACAAAAAATCCTGTTCCAGGATTTTGGCATGGAATTACAGCCTGGTGGAGGATGCTGCTGTTCTTATTCAGGAACAGACCAGAGCATCTAAAGCAGAAAATCTTTAGATGCTGCTGTTCTTATATACAGTTTTAATATTCTGGAAAAGTAATTTCTATTCATTTTGCCTCGCAGTACATATGACCCTCTTTTAAAAATTTTGAGGTAACTTTCAGGGAAGTTTTAAGTTGTGAGGAGATTTCTTTATTGCAAGGCTGAAATTTATTTCTGTTGCTGATTTCTAAGAGCAAAGAAAAAAATTTATTTTGAACAAAACCAAATGAAAATTCAGATCTAAAATTACCAAAAAAAACTATTAAAAATTATTTTCTATTTCCTGAATGATTGGTCAGTACACTGAGAATACCTGAGGTCTATAATGAACATAACACTGCAAATACAGAGTCTTTCCTGCAGCCTTTAAAGTCAGTGTTCAGTGTGGGAACAAAAAAGGAAAGGTTCTCTTGGGCAAGAGGGATGCTGAGACTGAGATTGGAGCTGCCCACGGAGTCTCGGGACTGTGCCTTGTCCCAGGGATTTACTGGTTCAGGTGGCTGCTGGGTGTGGCCCTGTCTTGTGCATCCCATTTTTGTCCTGTTTCTGCTGCTTTTGGCAGCAAATGTTCCTGGCTTGGTCCTGCCGGCCTGGCCGGGGAGAGTTTGGAGTGAAGTTTGGAGTGAGGTTGGGTGTTGAAGGGAACCTCAGCCCTGGGCTCCAGGGAAAGACCCTTGGTTCATGTCCACAGGAGTTTCTTCCCGTGCTCTTGGCATGGGCAGCGCCAGTTCGGGAGCTTTTGCAGCTTTTCAAGAATCACACCTGGAATCAGAGCTCCTGAAGGTCTCCCAGGGTGCAGATCCGCACCCAGCAGCACTTCATGGGTATTTCCTGGAATCCCTGAGGCTGGAAAAGCCCTCCCAGCCCAGGCCGTCCCAGCTGTGCCCCATGCCCACCTTGTCCCCAGCCCAGAGCACTGAGTGCCACCTCCAGCCCTTCCTTGGCCACCTGCAGGGATGGGCACTGCCAATCTCCCTGGGCAGCCCCTGCCAAGGCCTGAGCACCCTTTCCATGGGCAAATTCCTGCTGCTGGCCCAGCTGAGCCTGCCCTGGCCCAGCCTGAGGCCGTTCCCTCTCCTCCTGTCCCTGTTCCCTGGCAGCAGAGCCCGACCCCCCGGCTGTCCCCTCCTGGCAGGGACTTGTGCAGAGCCACAAGGTCTCTCCTGAGCCTCCTTTTCTCCAGGCTGAGCCCCTCTCCCAACACCCAAAAGTCATCATCATTGGACAAGCTTGACTTAAAAACTTCAGTTCCTGAGCATATTCTGTGTTCAATCCATAAACAGGGCAGCAGATGTTTGTGGGAGGCATCCTAATAAATCATGGAGCCAGGTGGAAAGAACTTCTCCCCTCCATCCCTAAAGTTCTGTTCCTTTGGGGTTAGGTTTTAAAATACAGACAGAGACCATAGGATGGCTCTCTTAACAGCCAGGCCTGAGTAGTTCTTGGTAAGGATTCCATTAATAATACTTCATCAGGCAAGTGGAGGCAAGAACTGGGCAAATATTCTTCCTAAATCTTGCTGAAATTGGACATTCTGACTTGTAAGATTTGTATTTTTCTGGTCAGGCTGGTGCTTCCTGTTCTGTTCAGTTCATCTTGTGACATGTGGTTTGTAATGTTTGTATCAAACACTCTTGCAGGCAGTGGTGCCCAGATGTGTTTGCTTGATGCCTAACTGGGATCAAGCTGGTGGATTCCCAGCTTTCCAGAGCAACCCAGGATATGCTCACCTTGATGACAGAGTTTTTTCCTGGTTACACACGGGGGAGTGAGTTCCTCTCACCAGGTTTTATGTCTCCATATGCAATCAGCTGTCCATGGATAGCTTGGATATTTCCATCAGGCAGCCTCAGGACACATTTGTCAGCCCCCTGATGTCACTGGGTGCAGCTCAGACGTCATCTGAGCAGGTCTGGTTAAACCCTGCTGGATTTAGGAACACAATTAAGCTTGGAAAATGTAAAACTGGGAATGTTTCACTCTCAGGTGTCCATTGTGACGCCACAGGCTCAAAACCACGTTTGCTGATAAGCTGTTAAGGACAGAGATTAGATTAGAGAGCAAGAAACATCATTTGTTTTTAGCAGTGACACGTCAGATTTAGGGTTCTGACCTTCCAGTTGTCCTGGGAAGAGCAGGGAATACCCAGCCCAGCATGGATCCATCAGCCTAAGGGAAAAGCCTGGTTGCTGAGGCTCAGCACTCACTGACACTCACACCTAACCCCTGGTGACTTCTGGCTGAGTTAAGTTCCAAAGTATTTTCGGGGACCTAGATTTGAGTTTATTGCACACAGAGCCAGCTGTTGAGCATCTTTGTTGGAAAGGTGGAACAGGTGGCAGCAGTTTTGTTCCAGACTGAGAAAAGTGATTTGTTCTTGATTTTCTCCTTCCCTGTGGGAATCTGTTGGTGCTGGCATTTTCCTAACAAATTGGTTATTGTGAATCCCTTAAAAAACTGGGGATGCAGGCAGAGAGCAGAGTATGAAGTTCTTTTTCTGGTTAATTCTGGATCTTCTAACTGGTTTCTTTTGGTGCATACTCTTAACTTCATCTCATTGAATCCACTTTGTGAACAGAGAGTCCAGCCTCAAGTTTGCCAAACCATCCAACACTTTGCTTTTTCTTTACTAAAATCACAGAAGATTTTAACATTTGAGCATCTTGCCTTTCTGAGCTCAGTATTTTGGGGTGAACTTGCCACTTGTTTTTGCTCCCTCAGATGTGATGGAGAGGGATCAGCAGATGTGCTGTGCCAGGAAATAAACAGAAGGATGATGTTTGTAAAGGTGGATGAAGTTGGTTTCATTTTTACCTGGTTTTGTAGGCAGTGAGGCCTTTGAATAGAGAAAATACTTAATCCTGTGATTAAAGTCCACACTTCCTCAGGACTGCCTTGCCACTCCAGGAAAATAAACTGTTACTGGCAATACCTGGAGATCTAGGCATGTTTTTTTTATCTTAGTTGGAATAGGACTGACATTTCATGCTCCTCCAAGGTCCTGAAGATGCCTGAAAGGAATGAACTGGTTCTCCAAGTTTTTATATATTGGTAAAAGTATCTATGATTTCAGCTGCCGTATTAATGTAAGTTCTGACTTGCTGTTAATGCCTCTCAGTAGATCAAATCCTTCTCCACGAGTTGGGTTGAATATAAAACTGCTTTTATCTTCATGTAGGTATGGAATAATGGCTTACATATATTATATTAGCTTATAAAATATAAAATAAATTAAAACTCCCAGCCAAATATATTTACCAAGTTTTGTACCTTCCAGTAATCCAGAGGCTTTGTGCTAGTTTGGAATAAAAGTTGGAATTAGGCCCTTTAAAGTATTTCACTTACTGAAGTTTAGCAAAATATCTGAAAGGCAGCAGATGTCTGTTGTAATTCCATTTACAGCTTCACTTTAGGTGAGTTCCAAATGTTCATGGTAGGCTCTGTCTTAGGCCCTTAAAGACTGTGTAAAAAAAAAAGCAGCAATCTGGTAATTGATTTATTCTTGTTCCTTAAGTTAGACCTTCCTAAAACTTCCAGCTGTAAAATCCAAGTCATCATTTCCCAGTGCTGAGTAATTCCTGGAGACCTCCCTGAGGCCAGTGATGGATCCACGGTGTGGAGTTTAAGGGTATTTCTGGTGCTTAGGGACAGAAGGAGATGTAAATAAGGCAGTGTTTTGTCATTGTAGGACAGAAAAAAGATGAGAGACTCCAAATATTTCAGAAGGCAAAGAGCACAGAAAAAAAGCTTTATTGTCTAATTCTTACTCCTTTTATAAGGTGTTCTGCTACAGACTGAACATGGTTGGTGAACAGGAACGACACCTCTCTGATCCCATTGGTTAAACCAGAGAAACAGCTCAAATGTTTGGAGAACTAGAAAAGCAAAACACCACCTGGAGAAAGATTGTTTTGAGAAAGGAGAGTTGTTTGCCAAGATTGTTTTGAGAAGAAGCTTTCTTGAGGAATTTTTCTTTGGGAAAAAGTTAGCAGCTGCTAGCAGGCTGAAATCCCTCAGACCCAGAAATATCAGGCCCACAGTGTTTCTTTTTAGGCTTAAGTGTTGTCATCTCTGGATTTTTCTCCAAAATTCAATTTTTCACAATTGGCTTGTTGAGGTCATGGAACCCCGGAATGGGTTGGGTTGGAAGGAGCTTAAAGATCTTCTCATTTCAACCCCCTGCCATGGCAGGGACACCTTCCACTGTCCCAGGCTGCTCCAAGCCCCAGTGGCCAACCTGGCCTTGGGCACTGCCAGGGATCCAGGGGCAGCCACAGCTGCTCTGGGCAAGCTGAGATGTTGAAGGAAAACTTTGATCTCAGCATTAAGATAATTGTAATAAACAAATAACTGAAAAAAAAAATACAAGTTAGTCTTGTGTGCTTTAATTTAGACCAGTTTGTGATGATCTTGTGTTTTGTCATTGGTGATCCTCAGAATCAACTGATTATTCCTCACCTTTAATGTCTCTGAGCAGGTGTTTGATAACAGCATGAACCTCTTTTAAAGCTTGCAAAGAAAAAGGGTCACAGCCCAAAATCTGGAGGTGAGCAGTGCAGTTATTGGCTGATGCTTTTGACGTGTTTTCCTTTCTTTACATCCCAGGATTTTCCAAAATTCGGCTCACAGCTGAGCCTCTCCTCCTTTGCCATTTTCAGTGATTGGAAGGAGGCTGTCTCAGGGCAGAGACTTCATTTGTAAACTGTGCCAGCAGAGAGCTGCAGGAGCAGATGTGGTCAGAGGAGATTTCAGAGCACCAATTCCCAGACAAAAAGAGCTGTTTCCCTGTTAGTGCACGGAGCATTCCCAGGCTCCGGAGCCCATCCCATGGAGCAGCACACATCTCTGCTGGTTCCCTGTCCTGGCTGCCTGCTGGGAAGGATTCCTGGGATATGCTGGATCCAGGGGTACTCAGCTGCTGCTTCCATGCTTCCTCAGCTATTAATTCCACTGTTGTCCTTAAATCCTTTTTCCTTTCTCTTTGGACTTATGATGTCTCAGAAGAAAATTGCCTTTTTTCCCCCTCTTGTCAAAGCAAAAAAACCCCAGGGTTGTTCTATCTTTTGTTATATATACACAATATATAAATATATATATAGAAATACAGCTTCTTTTTTCCTGACCTGCAGCTGCAGGAATATTCCTTGGCTTCCTTATCCTTACAAAGCCTGGGAGAATTTCGTGTTGCTTTCCTTCAAAAGTTCAGCTTTTCTTCCATCTTCTGAGAAATTTTATCTGTAAAGTTGTTCTTGTCCTCTGGCTTGGGCTGACTTCATGGACTTCAGGAGTCTTCATGACTTCTCTTGTGAAGAAAAGCGATTTTCCTCAGAAAAAAAGGCTGTTTCACACCCAAATCAATGGGTCAGTTTTCAAGTTAGGATTCTGCACCTTCAGCTTAAATTCTGTGTTCAGCTTTGTTTTCCAACAAAGATTCTGGTAGCAAAAGGCCCCAGGCAATGACTGTTTGGATCCTGAGAAAGGCAAAAAGCAGTTGTTGTGTTTTTTGTTTGTTTGGTGTTCTCTTTTATGTCTGGAGGCATGTGGAGCTCCAGGGGAAGGCAAGAAGCGCAACTTCATTTTTTCTTGGGAGAAATCCAGGCTCTATAGGCTGCCATCCAAATGCAAAAATTCTGACACTTCTCTGCTCAGAAAAAGTGCCACCAAAACGGAGCCAGCTGAATACTCCACTTCTTCAATAGAAGGCAGTTTCCTTAAATAGAATTTGGGAGCTAACTTCGTCTGGAGCAGGGATTTGGGTTCAAAACTCTTCCAGATCCGTAGTGACGTCTTTTCACTTGAAGTCTTTCACTCTGGCTGCAGGTATTTGAGTAAACACTCCGTGCAGATTCAGACATTTGAGGAATCATTTGTGTCCTGTAATTCCGTAAATTATAGCCTGTACAACATGAATGAAAGATCTGCTTCCCCCTTTTTTCTGGGAAGGGGTTGGTAGAGAGGAGAAGGGAATTCTTGCTCTCATAGAATCCTGGAATGATTTGGGTTGGAAGGGACTTTAAAACTCATCCCATTCCCACCCCCAGCCATGGGCAGGGACCCTTCCATGATCCCAGGTTGCTCCAAGCCCTGTCCAACCTGGCCTTGGACTCTTCCAGGGATGGGACATCCACAGCTTCTCTGGGCACCCTGTGCCATCCATCCTCACAGGGACCAATTCCTTCCCTACAAATAACCTTTGCACAGATACAGGTGCTCAGTATTTACAGATTGGTTACCAAATTTTATTGTTTGACTTTGTGTCACACTTTCCCATGGATCCCAGTTTATTAGCAATATCTTTTTGCCATCAAAAATCCACATTATCCTTGATAACAGATTAGCAGTAGCTTCATCTTCCCAAGAAGCTGCCCTAACCCATTAGGAAGATGGTTAATCTCCCTCCTGGATAAGCCTTTTGATCAATTTAGAGAAAAGTGAATCGGTGTCTTCTGAGCAAGTCTGGGTAGCAGCTACTTAAACAAAGCGATTTGGGCTCCTTTCAACATCAGCTCCTAATGAATCGTTGGAATTTCATCAAAGACTAGGTAATTAGACAGGTACTGCACTTTCGGATTAATGGCACCTCTGACAGAGGCCTGGCTTTCCTCATTCAAAAAAAGGAACTGATCAGTTTTGGAGAACAAGAAATGCCTCAGGAAGTGTTTGGAAGCATCTGGACAAGATGCTCCATGGAGAAGCATTGCTGTGCTCAGCTTTGGAGAGTCAGGTAGTCTTTTCTCCAGCCCTTTCTGGGGTCCTCAGCACAGTTACAAAGGAAGGGACAAGCCCAGGAAATTCCAGGTTTGATTCTGTGCCTAACATGCTCCTGTCCCTTAGGAATGAAATCCTGGGAGCTGGGAACACAAAATGACCGTGGTGTCTGAGCTTTCCATGGAACAGGATGCTCTGCTGGCAGGGAGCAGGGACAGGACAAGAGGAGAAGGCCTCAGGCTGTGCCAGGGGAGGCTTGGATTGGACACCAGGAGGAATTTCTTCACTGAAAGGGTTGTTAAACACTGATGTTCAATGCAGTCCCACCATCACCCCAGCAGCACCAGCATCACCCCAAGCCCTGTCCCCAAGGGCCACATCCAGACTCCTCCTGAGCACTGCCACACACAGGGACTCCAGACCTCCCTGGGCAGCTCATCCCAAGGCCTGACCACTCTTGCATGGAAAGTTTTCCCTGATATCCAATCAGAACGTCCCCTGGCAAAATTATTTAATCCTTGATGTTTTGAAACCTTGAAGTGTTGGCTAAAGGTGGTCAATGCTGTGACCCTCTGAAGGGTCTGCCATGCTTTCCTCTCACAAACAATGCCAAAGACAATTTTCCACCTCTGTCCACTCCCTTTTGTTCGCAGAGATGTTGGGAAGTCTCCCCTGACCCTTTTGTGGAGCAGAAGAAGCAGGGAAGTCCTCTCTGGCACCTTCTGCTCAGACACGATCGGGTTCTGTGGAGCTGCTAAGAAATTGCAGTGATCCCACAAATTCCCAAAGAAGTCTTGAGGAGCTGTGTGAGCTGGAGTGACATTTGGAAGCAGTTCCGTGCTCGCTTGGCCAGCAGTGCCAGAGAACAACACCGTGGTGCTTTCAACCCAGATGCTTTGGCAAAGCACGGCCTCGAGTGTCGCCACTGCTTGGCAGAACAACTGGTGCTGCAGAACAGGAGCAGGTGCTTTGGGCTTTTACTGCTCCTTCTGCACCAAGGCCCTGCTCTCTGCAGAGGTTTTGGAGCACAAGAAACAATACTGCTCTTTCTTTCTGGGAAGGCTTTTAAACTCTTTGATGGATTTGGTAAGAAGTTGGGCTCCATGGTAGTGATGAGGTTGAGTTACGTGGCTCTTGGTGTCTTTTACAGACATCTTAGAGGTGGCAGATCCTGGGCTTCTTTTATACTTTCTCCTCCAAATTCATGGAATCATGGAATGGTTTGGGTTGGAAGGGACCTTAAAGCCCAACCAGTTCCACCCCTGCCATGGCAGGGACACCTCCCACTGTGCCAGGCTGCTCCAAGCTCCAGTGTCCAACCTGGCCTTGGGCACTGCCAGGGATCCAGGGGCAGCCACAGCTGCTCTGGGCAACCCAAAGTCCCATTACCTTGAGGACTGTTTGATAACTGCCCTCCTTGGTGTCCTGCTGGGGGTGACATTTCTTTGGGGTGACATTTCTTTGGGGTGACATTTCTTTGCACCCTCAATCATCAGTTCTCAATCATCTCTTCCCACCACAGCCTGACACAGCCCTCACTCCAATGAGTTTTCACTCATGGCAGGAGGGCACTTCCAACTTCTTCCCTCTTCTTTCAGCATCTGCCTGCCAGGGAGGAGTCAGGCTGTTCCAAGACTCATCCTCACATGTGTCTTTGCAGAGTCCTGACTGTGCCATGCATGGAGCTGGGTGTTCTGTTCCCTGAGAAAACTTTTAAAACCTCAGTGCTGAAGCTTTGAAGCTCATTGATACCTAAACTTTTAAATGAAGAGTTTGTGTGTTGTTATTTCACTTTGCTTGACTTGCAGTGACTTCACCCTCGGTGACAGGACTTTGTAGGAGGTCGTGGTTCCTTTGCATTGCAGGACAGTTGTGTCTGGTGCCTGTACATGTGATGTTGACAGTGTCCTCCGGAACTGGGACATTCCCTGACCCAACCAGGGCACAGTTTTGTTTGAATTAAAAGCCTTTAGGGGTTAGAACTTCATTAACATTTCTGCTATGAACAGGACTTGGGGTTATCTTTTCCCCCAACAGAGTTGTTGGCTGAACCTTGAAGAATTTCTTCTGTGTTTGGTGTTTAGATCCTGTAAATAATTCTCCATTGTCACCTTTCCTTGGAAACATCCAAGTCTCTTTCCTCAGGTGGAATGCTTCCACTGCTCCTCTCTGGAGGTGAGGAAACTCAAACCCAACACCAAACCATGGCAAATTATCCGGTCAGCTTTTCCTTGGTGTAGTCTATAGAACCTTCAGGAAATGATGGAATGATTCTTTCCCTCCCTGCACCCCTTGGAAGTCACATGCTTTGTTTAGTGGCCACGGTACATCACTTCCCACATGGATCCTGCAGGTGCAGGTGACAGGCAGCTCTCGGGAGCTTGTCCTGGAACTGAAATTCCAGAAAAAACAGAGACCGATGGAAGGAGAGGCCCAAATGTTCAAGCTGGAGCATTTGAGACAGACACCAGGATGTCTGGTTTATGCATCTTCCATGATGTCCCTGCAGGGTGGCACTTCTTGGAAAGGAGGAGCCTGGTCATGGCAAATGGGAGTTTTTGTAAGCTGGGAATCAGATTTATGGATGCAGATCTGCTGAAGGAAAGCAGGGTTAGATGGGATGTTGGGAATTGTTCCCGAGGAGGGGCTGGGATGGAATTCCCAGAGCAGCTGTGGCTGCCCCTGGATCCCTGGCAGTGCCCAAGGCCAGGTTGGACACTGGGGCTTGGAGCAGCCTGGGACAGTGGGAGGTGTCCCTGCCATGGCAGGGGTGGCACTGGATGATTTTTGAGATGTCTTCCAACCCAAACCATTCTAGGATTCTATAAGATGCAGACAAAATTTATTTTTTAAAATTTGCATGACTCTGACACTTGGGTAGTGTTGCCATCATCATTAGTGTGAACAAAACCCCAATTTCCATAGTTAGCTTTAATACCTACTCCTTAGTTTATGCTAGAAACAGTAAAGCCTTAGAAGGAAAAATGCAAGTTACGCTTCAAAAGTCATTTTTTTAAAATTACAAGTATTATCCTAAAGGAATAATATTTTTTGCTTGTTTTGTGGATGGTTTTTGCTGTTGTGTTTTAAATTTTTCTGGGTTGAAATTCGTGTTACTTGAGAGAAATCAATACAGTTTACAATGAGCCCCACTTCGGGGTCATATTGTTTGGATTAGTGAAGTTTGGCATCCCCAGTTTTTGGTGGTTTCCAACTGGAAGTACAGATTCAACCACACCTAAGTTTTTTTTCTCCTTAAAAGCTGCTACTTCAAGGTGAGACAAATCAAAAGCAGTAATTGCTTAAAGTTAAAAGTGTGTGTACTAAATAAAGGAATTATTACAAAGGCAGGAAATTGGGCTTTCAAATGAATGCCTTGGAATTGTCAGCCCCCTTGCCTGGACTTATTTCTGGTTTTTTAATTATTATTTTTTTTAATTTTTATTTTCTGTGATGAGCACTAAGCTGGATATGGAAATATTGAAACTTTTTCCTGGGGAATGATTTCTTGTTTAGTGACTTGAGAACTCTGAGTGGAGTTTGTAAGGACTGCCTTCAGGTTCCTGCTGTAAAATGCGGGTGTCAGAATATCAGTTACCAAATCATTGAGAACGCAGCAGAAAAATGGTTTAGGTACAATTCACGACCTGTGAGGATTTTATGGAATAGTTCTGGTGCTTCCAGGCAACTTTGGAGTGAGGAAAAACCTGGAATGTTTTGATTTTATGAACTGTGATATGGATTAAGAAGGACAGCGCGCCTAAGAGTTTTAAACTATTCTGGTTTTTGGGAACTCCATCACAATTTGTGTTATTAGTACAAAATATTCCGTTTTTTAGGAACTCCATCACAATTTGTGTTATTTATACAAAGTATTCCGGTTTTTAGGAACTTTATCAGAATTTGTGTTAATAATAAGACGTATTCTGGCTTTTAGGAATTCCATCAGAATTTGTGCTATTAATACAAAATATTCTGAGTTTTAGGAACTCTCTCAGATTTCTGTTATTTATACAAAGTATTCTGGTTTTTAGGAACTCTATCAGAATTTGTGTTATTAATACAGAGTATCAAAGCAGTGCAACGTCTTCAAATGCACCAGAACTGCTCTGTAGCCAAAATTTAAGTGCTATAAATTTCCCTTGGAGTGACATGAACTACTTCAAAATCATCCATGAAATCAGCCAGTGAGGGGATTCCCTGGAATCATCACACCAGCAGCTTCCCCATAATCGAGGTGGAATTTATAATGGTGGATATTTCTTTGTAGTTCAGTTTTTCACTTAAAAAAGCCCTGTGTGTGTGCGTTGGTCCTTAAAGGTGTGTGATAGGTTAACAGCAATCTCAAATCCAATTCCAAAAAATCCCAAACTGCACAGCCAGTTTGGGATAAGTAAAGGAAAAAAGACTTTCAATATCAATAGGGCTGTGCAAATCCTGCAAGTGGAAGGAGGGGACAGCCCAAATTTTGAAAATACACACTTGCCCATGTGCCAAGTTATTTTATTTTTACAGTTGGTTTTATTTTAAAGTTGTCATTGCTGTGTTGGATGAAATCCACCTTTATTTATGGTAGACACCAGAACTGGCTGGATGTCACCCAGTGAATTAGTTCGAAAATACATGGGATTATTTAAGCAAGTTAAAAAGATTCGGCATCAGTTCCTAACCCTGCCTGTATTTAAACTACAAAAGTACTTTGAGGTCCTCCCCCTCTCTCCTGAAAGCTCTTCTCTTTGGTCAGGTATTGAATAATTTATATCATGTGAGACTCTTGCACATGATGTATTCATCCCTTGTTTAGCTCTTACATTCATGGTTTGGCATGCTGGCTGTACATTGATATGGGAGATGCTTCCCATTTTTTCTCTACCAACTGTTTAAATATATCTTGTGCCTCAGTAACTACAAATGGGAAATAGAATAATTCAAGTAATTTCCCTTGTTGGGTTTTATGCGGACGAAAAGATTTCTTTTTTAGTTTGTTTTTTGGTTTTTTTTTTTTTAATATATAACTGTTTGTACAAAAGGAGAGCTTTAAAAATGATACCGATATTTATGCTAACTTTATGTTCAGCTGGAAATGCCTTAGCCATCAGGCCAGGTATTGATTTGGGATAAAATATTGGGTGGTTTTCACCTCTCGTGCAGTTTGACGTGCTGCCATGCAGCAGGTAATTTATTCCATCTCTAATTAGTTTTGCGCTGCAAACTGCAAATTGTGAGTAATGTTCTTTGGAGGAGGGGGAAGGAGGAGGCGCTGCACCAACACGAGGAACTCTCGGTTAAGTGCTGATAAAAGTATTTCCCTGAAAGGACAGCGGAGCAGCCCAGCACAAGGATTAGTGCTGCAAAGTCCTGGCCCGGCCCGGATTGCTTGGAAAATCTTGTAAGCCCCTGGTCAGGTAACGCTGCTGCTACTGCTGCTGCTGCTGCATGGGCTTCGAGATGAGCACGAAATAAACGCAATAAATTGGTTCCGAAAGCTGCCACGGGATAAAGATGGGCGGCACTGATTTTTGGGGTGTGTGGTGCGCACACATTGAGGTAGTTGCTGGTGGTTTAGGGCATGTGGGGAGAGATTTCAGGAGTTTCACTGACGTAGTTGCTGGTGGTTTAGGGCATGCAAGGAGGTATTTCAGTAGTTTCACTACTGCTAAAATGTCCAAAATGAAGTTGTTGAATGAGGGAGCCGCTAAAACTTTTAAGTTCTGTTGGAACTGCCATTTTGGAAGCTTGGTAAAATCAGATTTCCCGCTCCAGCTCTGAAAAGTTCGGCAGTCCTAGGGACCCCTGGCAAACAGGGCTCTCTTTGCCCGGGCCCCTCTCTCCCCGTGCCCAGGTGCGCGGCCGGGCGCTGGTGCTGTCCCCGCGGTGCCAGGGCAGCCAGGCCACCCCGGCGGGTCCAGGGGCTCCGTGCCCTGTCCCCTGGCCGGTGGCACCTTGTCCCCTGGCCGGTGGCACCTTGGCGGAGCCCCGGAGAACAGGAAGCACCCCCCACCCCCTCGGCAGGTGAGTGACTCGCAGCGGCGCTGGCACATCGCTGCCGGGCTCGGCAAAGTGCAGTAAAACATGCCCGGCATCGCTGCGGCCGCCACGGCGTAGAGAGAGAGAGGGGACAGTGCTGCTGCTGCTGCAGGGACAGCCGGGGGCTTCCAGAGTAAGTCTGTCTGTCTGTCACTCTTTGCATTTCCAGCCGCCGGTTTTCCACATCCGCATCCCCCCTACGCGTGGGAAGGGGATCTCCCCAGCAGCCCTGCGAGCGGTGCTGGTCAGTGATGGATTCACGCCGGCACAGGCACAGAGACACCAATATGCTGTCAGATAATCTTATTTGGCTTTTTTTTGTCTTTAAAAATCGGTCAAAAGAAAAAAAAATCTGCTTATTTCTCGTAGGATGCTTCAGCTTCGCTCATGTTCAGTCATTTAGCGGCGGTGGAACGAGCTGAAATTTCATTTGCTTAAAATCTGTCGGGAGGGGGTGAATTGTAATTATAATAACAATAATAAAGGATGTTGTGTCTTTAGGGTTAAACCCAAACCAATGAAACATAAATTCCGATCCTTGGGAAACAGGGAAGGAAAAAGGGAAGGACAGGAGCAGCCTGACACAGTAATTTTAGGAGGTGACCTGCCTAAGGAAGGCAGCGACAGGGAACTTTAGAGCTTTTTAAAGCCCCGGGAAGAATTCCAGCCGGGCTCGCTCCCACCCGGCAGCATTGGGGGATCTTTCGCATCCCAGCCCTGGAGAAGGCGTCCCGGAGCCGGGCAAGGCGAAATCCTAACGCGGGCGCGCTTATCCGTAAATCCCGTGTATCATGGCTGCGCCGCCCTGCCCTTGCTGTGGGGGTGAAATGTAGAACATGAGCCTGATCCTCGGGAGATGGAGCTAATTTCGCCCTAAACTGGAAAGTGTTAACAGCGCCCGGCGAATGTGACAAAGCTCAATCGCGCTCCTTGTTTATGGAGCCCGCGCCCATTGGCCGCCGCGCGCCAGCTCTGCCCTGGCAACTGCGCGCCTGCATTTGCATAGCGCGCCGCCATTGGCCCGCGCCGCGGCGCTGCGGGCCAATGGCGCGGCGCGGCGCTGGGTGGGCTATGCTAATGAGGCGCTGTTGCTGGGGCGCGCTGCGGCAGCCGGGGATGCGCTGAGGGGAGCGCCGGGATCGGCTTCCCCCTCACGCGCGGGCCTGCGCCGTGCGAGCCGCCCTCACACCGGGCTGCTCCGAGCGCCGGGCGCGTCCGGCCGTGGGCCACCCGCCGCTTGGCCTCGTCGCTGTTTTCCTCCTAGTTCCCCCCTTTTCTCCCCTATTTTTTAATAAAGTGCCTTAAGGTAGCCGGCTTCCCGCAGAAAGCCCGGCTGTGGAACGCTGACACAACTCACCTCGCCCCTTCTCGCTGTCCGAGATCAGGATCTGAATCTGATTAATTCTTTAGCATAATCTATTTCTGGACACACACACTCACCTTTCAAAAATGGTGTATTCACATCCCACCTGACAAAAAAACCCAAAAACTCCACACCAAAACCCAAGCCCCTCTTCAGCTGTAAGTTGAGTCCTGGTTGTTTTTGTTGGTTTTTTTTTTTTTTTTTTTTTTTTTTTTTTTTTTTTTTTTTTTTTTTTTTTTTTTTTTTTTTTTTTTTTTTTTTTTAAATATTTTGGGGAATTTGAGTTTTAAATTTTTT
>WAAE01023372.1:112755-127804 GCA_013400495.1 Nicator chloris
TTTGTTTTGTTTTGTTTTTAATCGTATATATCATTCCTATCTAAGCATATTGGGGAATATGAGCTTAAAATATATTCTGTTGCTTAAATCTGCATCTGTATCTGCCCTTTTTTTCCTTTCCCTGCTTTCCCAACCAGCTTTTTCTCCTGTTCAGTCATGGATCACTTTACCTTCTTCGGTCCTGTTCCCCACTCCCTCCCTCTGTCTTCCATAGTGTCCAATTCCTGTATTTTCTTTCCATAACTGCTCACATTCTCTCCTTCCAACTCACTAAAACTGACTGTAAGGTGAATGAATTGTTTAACTGAGTAAATCCAGCTATGGTCCATGCTATTTTTTCTTTTTTTTTCCTTGTCTTTAGCATAAATATCAATATGTATCTGCGGTTTGATACCACCTGGCATTTGCTAGTAATGGTGGGAATTCCTGTCACCAGCAGATTTTTGGTTAAATCTGAGTTTTTACTGTGGTGGAATTTTTAATTTTGGACTGTTTTCTAAACCCTTCAGAAAACTTCAGGTTCAGCAGAGGGAAATTTAGTTTCTCTTGGATAAAGCCAGTGTTTTCATAGAGAAACTTGGTGATTTCTAGAACGAAAAGCTTAGATGTAATAAAAATTGTGTGTACTTGGAGTTTGCTTGAAGCCTTCTGAAGAGTAAGTTTAGAGGTTGTTTTATAGCATGTTTAAGGGATAATAAAATCATGTCAGTTTAAACTTTGTGTCACTAAATTTCTGCTCTATTAGGAGATTACTGAGGTTTATAAAATACCTTTCTCCTTATTTACTGAATTTGACAGAACTTTCTGTTTTCTGTTTGTATTTGTGGAACTGAGGGGCAGGTGTGGGTCTTTCGGCAGGATTAAAGATGCAGAGGTAGTTGGAGTTAAGTAATTTTTGGAAAACCTGTGTTTGGAATAATATTCACACTTCAGTCTTTATTTCTGCTTCAAGAGCTGTTATGGTTATGCGATCAAAGGTTGGACTTGATGATCTTCGAGGTCTTTTCCAACATTATTGTTTCTGTGATTCTTTGAACTTTCACCATAATCAGAAAAAAGTTTATCTCCATTTCCCCTTCTCCTTTATATTTCCTCTTTTTAATGGCAGGCTTTTCATTCAAATAGAAAAAAATATAAACCTTGGAATAATTGCATAAAGTCATAAATTGGACATGAATTTGTAGGGGTACAGAAAAAAGAAACCTCAGAACCTCAACCTTAGCACATTTTCACCAGCATTGGTGACCTCTGGAAAAGGAGGATTTGTATACTTTTTATTTGTCAGTTTTCAAGCAAGTGTTAGGCCTCTTCTTGTAATACAGGTTATTAAACATTCAATAATAAAGTATTGACTGCTGAGATACTGTTTCACTCACTCATTTGTCATTAAATAAATACACGCAGGAGTGAATCACCAGCCAAAGTACTTGAGTTTGACCAGTGCTCCTGAGGAGCTGGACAGAGTTCCAGTGTGGCAGGAAAACTTGGGGGAAGAACTTGAACTCTATTAGAAAAGGGAAAATCTTCACTAATAACTCTGTTGGTGTGTGTGCAGTTGTTTCCTCTCTAAATCCTGGGATATCCTCTCTTGGAGGATCACATGAGGAGCTTTTTTTACCTAACCTGTAAAGCTGCTCTTGTATGGAGCTCTGTAAAACAGAGATTTACCTGCCAGGATGTGTCCCTTGTCTTTGTAAAGTCCTGAATGTACAAAAACTTAAATTATGGAGCCCTTTTGTGTTTATCCCATGTCTCGCCGTTTTTCTGCAGAACAGGAGAAAATCCCGAATTCTACAGAAGGAAATGATTGTTTGTGAATTCCAAGGATACAAAAACAATGACCACTCTATAGAATATATATATATATATATATAGGCAGCCAGGAATAATTTTATTTGGAGCACAGTCTGAAGAGTGGCAAGGGATATTATGTTAAACACAATGAAAATAAAAAGATCTATTGTATGGCCACCTATTCAGCGAGCGCTGCTTCCATTCTGCCCCCTAAAACAAACAGGGCATTCATGGAGCTAAACAGAATCATAACTTATTGACATGGAGACACAGAATTAAAGCTGGGGAAGGCTTCTGGGCTTTCCTAATTTCTGGGCACAGCTCTCTTCATTTTCAAGAGTTTTCAGTTCATTCAGTCCTTTGTAGGCCTGTCCCTGTTTCCTTGTGGAATTCCAGGTGCTTTTTAGCTGTGCTTTCAAGCAGCTGCTTCACCAGGACAGAAATGGAAAAGCAGAGGTCTCACAGAGCTTAATTTGGGCTTTGAAAGCTCAGAGTGCTTGTGTTTCCTGTAGGTTTTAGCTGAGAATTTTGGCAATCTTGCGCTTAATTTATTTTTAAAAAAAGTGGTTTCACTTTCATAACATTTTCTCAGTTCTAAGATTCTCCAGAGTGTACTCAAAGTCATATTTATAAGTTAATAAACACAGATTTATATACTGTGTTGCCAGTGGGTTAAATGAGTTTTAGAGACTTCTTTCTCTTGTAGTGGGAGAATTACAATGAGCAGCAGCGTTCAGTCCTACTGGTACCAGATTTTTGAAGTGGCTTTTTTTTTTTTGGAAGATATTTCCCACAGTCTTTCCCTGTGACAGGTCTGAGCCCCAGTTTTTCTCCAGGAAAGGGAACTGGTGTCCTCTGATTGAACAAAAACCACAGACCACAGGTCCAGCCCAAAGTCCACCTCCTGCTGCAGCTCACCCAGGGAAGAAACCGGCCAAGACAGGCTCCGTAGTGGCAGAACAGTTCATGAACCTGCTCTTGGCCTACTTTTTCTCCAGGCTGGGAAAAGATGGCATCCAGGAGTTTGCTGTCACCTCCTGAGCACTGTGACCTCCCTGCAGCTCTGGCCAGCAGGGAAGAGCAGGAGCAAGAGCAGGGGGAATCCGTGGGTGTGTTGGCCCATGAATGGGGTTGGAGAGCGAGGTTGTTTCTAAGTTTAGGGTTCCATTCTGCTCAGAGGGAAAACAGCGTTTGGCATTTCTGTTCAGGGAAGTTGGCTGAATAGTTATTGTAGGATAACTTCTGAAGCAGCCATTCTTAATAATTCCCCCACAATAATAAAGTTCCTCCAGAGGAGGAACTCGAGTGGGATATTTATAACGAGATTGTTCTCTGGTAGCTGCTGCAGGTAATTTCCCTTTGTTCCCTGAGTTCTCTCAGCTTTTCCCTGGGTTCTCTCAGCTTTTCCCACTCCAGACCAAGCAGAGTGAGGTCCCTGTTCCCCACGTTCTCATGCAGTCACACCAAACCCTGTGAGCAGGGACAATGGGCAGAGCAGGGCTGCAGAAGTTCACTCAGAGTTCAGGTTGGCGTTTGCTTATTGCCTCAAAGATGATTGTTCAAACTCTCCAATCCCCCGTGGATGACATTTGTGATGCTCAGGCAGAACTCTGGTAAGGTCTAACTCCTCTTCAGGGTGGGTTGATTTGAACAGGGAGTTCTCAGATACAAGTGTTTGTTGCTGATTGCTCCCTGTCTGTTTTAGGATGTGCTGACACACCTCAGAGGTGGTTGGGTATTAGAGCTGTGCAGGGACCTGTCTCCCTTTTCAAGACACTCTTCAGTAGCTGAGCTGTCACAATGCTCATGGATGCTGAGAGCTTTTCCAAGTAGAGATTTTGAAAAATAAAGTTGACCAGAACTCTGCAAAACAATTAACTTTGCAAAAAAAAAAACCCGAAAAAAACCAAAACCCAAAAACCACCACAGGTAAACAAAAAACAAAACAACAACAACAACAAACCAACAGAAAACCAAACAAACTTCTGTGAAGGAGGAGGCTTGTACAGTTCCTCAGCTAACACAGGGTTTTCTTAGAGTGGACATTGGGCTGCTTTCACATCACTAATTTAAACACAGAAAAAAGCAACAAGAAGTGCTTGCCTTCACCTGTGGTGGCTTAGCAGAGGTTGGCAATAAAAAGATGTAAAGTCTGAAGCTGTCCTGCGCAGTAAGAACCGTGCTTGTTCTGTGGTGTGACCCCACAAGAGCTTGAACTCTGAGTGTGGGAAGGAGAACACCCTTTGTGGGCAACGAGACACTTCACACTTTGATTCTCTGGTCGTGTTTTCTGGCAGCTTCTCACTCGGCTGCCAGCATATCCCTGAGAGGGAATAGAGGGAATATCTGCACATGGCTGAACAACCCAAACGTGGAAAGGGAGGGTGGGATCGCAGGGAGAGGCAGGGAAAGAAGCTCAAAACATTTTGGGTCAAAGCAATGATCTTAGGAGGGAAAATATTGAAGAAAAAGGAGGTAAGTTCTAGCAAGGCAAAGAGAATGGAACGTGAATTGTGCAGAGGAAGTTTCACACTTCAGCCTGAGATCATGGATCATCTTAATTCCACCCCCTGCCATGGGCAGGGACACCTCCCACTATCCCAGGTTGCGCCAAGCCCTGTCCAACATGGCCTTGGACGCTTCCAAACTTGGGGAATTCCTGCATTCAAACTTTTAGAATTGTGAAATAAATGCTGATGGGACTTTTCACTGCTTTTACCTGCTTCATCTCACACGACAATCAGCAGGCAGGGAAGTTTTTAAGGCTGTTGCAAAGGTCCTGTTATCAGCAAGAGAACTCTTTGTCATGTCATGGAACCAAGATCCGTTGCTGCACTTGGGAGATGCTTTTGTCGGTCCTGAAGGCAGATTTGCATCACTCACAGGATCCAAACTATCACAGTGGTTTTTTTGGGGGGGCTAATTTTTAATTGTGAGGTGAGAAGCAGGAAGACATATTAAGAAAATGTCACTTTTTTAATGCTCTAATGATTTTTGTCTGACTTTGCCTTCTTTTTTATCTTTCACTATGAGTACACCTCAGCAGAACACTTAGGTAGAAGTGTGACAGAGGGGTAAAGAGAGTCACAAAGATACTTTGAGAGGCAAAGTAGATCTTTAATGAGCTGGAAAACAGGAATGCAAAGAAACCTTGGAATTACTGTTGGGATTTTCAGGTGCAGTTCCACTCAACAGAGGAGCTACTCCAACAACTCCTGATCCAGAGAGAAATCTCACTTGGTGCTGACATTTGTGACAAAGAAATATGCAAACGTTGAGGCTGGAAGAGACCTTTGGAGGTTGCCCAGTCCTGTGGCCAGTTGGGCTTTGGCTACAATCCACTGATTTTTTCTGGATTGATGATCCACTCTTGGGATCACTCAGTCACCTGCAGCTCTTCCCCATCAGTCAGTGAATGTTTGTGCCTCGCTGCAGCTGAAAGGAGAGGGCCAGGGATGGGTTTTACCACCAAAAATACTTTTTTTAGTGGGAGGTTTAATGTCTAAATGAGTTATGTGGTCTGATGTCAAAATGGGAATAACAGGGTCTCAAATGGATGAGGGAGGAAATTGAATCTGCATTGAGTTTTAAAAAATCTATGCAAGAATTTACACAAACATTTCCAATATTACACCAGTAGTAGTTCATTTATAGACTCCTCAATAATCACAATCTCAAATATTTGTTATGCCTGGAGTTAATAATTTCTTTGTTGCTGGGAAAAATCATAAAATCACAGATTGATTGGGTTGAAAGGGACCTTGAAAGTCATCCAGTTCCAGCCCCTACCATGGGCAGAGATAACTTCCACTATCCCAGCTTGCTCAGAGCCTCATCCAGCCTGGCCTTGGACACTTCCAGGGATGGGGAGGCCCCAAAACATCAATTTAAAAAAAAATCCATTTAAAACAGCTATTTTGAATGGCAGAAATATTTTCCATCCTCACCAAATAAATAAATAAATAAATAAATATATTCTTGAACTTCTTCCACTGTGTTGAGATGATGCTTTAAGAAATAAACCTTCTCCTTTATGAGGGAATCCATTTCTGCAGTGTGTCTATTTTCAGAGAGTTCTGAGCTGTGAGCCTCTTTTGAGTGCAAATACACATCAAGGTGGGTATTTTTATGCCTCCCCTGAACTAACATTAGGTAAGGCCTATTTGTAAGATAATTCTACCCACTCCAAATCCATAATCTTTTCCCTTAATGTACTTCATGCTTAGAGATCTTGGCATATGTTTTGGGGTTTTTTTTAACTTCATTTTCTTCCCAAGGTGCTTTACAAGGTGTGATCACTTGATCTCGTAGTGGTTAAAAAGGAGAATTGATGATTGACTACACCTTGTTCACAGATGTTTCTGTCCCGTGGAAGTTCTGGATGTGCTGTGGGAACACGTGCCATTTTGTGGATTTTAGTCCTGCCCTGGTGGTCAGCAGATCCCTGATTTTTTTGGATGTCTGGAGCCCTCCAGATGAGCCAAAAAACAATCTCGGAGCCACCGGAGGCTTTGTGAGCCTCATTTAATGGCTGTGCACAAATGTCCCTATTTCTGGAGCAACTCCTCGACCTAAAACGAAAGGAGGTCAAGATTTCTATTCTAACCAGTCCTTGTTTCCCCCCTCCTTTCTTCCTAACGTGTCACCGGGTGTTTCTAGGAGTGTTCTCTTGGGATTGGATGTCCTGGGATAGGATGGCAGGTGGCAGGAGCAGAGTCTGGGATGGGGCAAGGGCAGGGATTCCATCAGGGCCCGGAGCTGAGCGTGACTTCTTTGTGTTGGTGGCCAGGGCTGTGAACTCCAGGGGCTTCCTGGCAGTCACAGGGACAGCTTGGAAAGATGGAATTCCTTGGCTGCTGATCCTTGTGCTTACAGGTCCCAAACTTCTGACCCAGGTGGTTGTTGCTGGTTGCTGACGTGGGTGAGGTCGGTCCCGTTTCGGAGATGACTCAAATGCTCTTCCATTTGGGATGGGAACACAGGGATGAGCTGGCCAGTTCCCATCCATCTCCTTGGCATCCTTCACGTCATCAGGCTGATCAGGCTCTCATCTTGTCCCTTCTTCTGAGATTTGCTGTGGAACCGTTTGTGTTTCTGGTTTAAGAAGGTTCTCGTTGGACAGAGTTTGGATTCGTGGTGTCACATTTGGTGTGGGACTGTCCTCCAAGCCAACAGGGACCTCTTTGTTAGTCACAAACAGCAAATTCAAGAAAATGTTAAACTAAAAAATTAAAATTCATGGACTTGGATGCAGGTGAACTTGGGAGGAAAGGGTCTACAAGCATTTGAAAGCTGGAAGTTTGAAGCTGAACCAAAACATCAAATTACAACTGTTGATTTGTGGGATAATTATACTTTTAACACTCTTCTACTTCCCTTTTTACTTTATTTTCAGTGTGTGTAGTGCATGAGTCAGTTTATCCTCAGATTTGTTGTGATTTTTCAAGTGTCAGAAGATCCTATGAAGTAAATGAGAACCCCACGGTGCCAGGATTTTGGGGTTTATAGATTTGAGCTTGCTGCTTTTTTAGGCACACATGGAAGAGCAGAATTTTTAAAAATAAAATTGGTTTTTATTAAGTTATGTAATTGGCCAGGTATCTCTATTGGAAACCTGTGGCCTGGGGTAAGAAAATACAAGATTTAAACCTTTGAAAGTAACTGGCTCTATACTTTAGAATTAGTGGTATTTTTGACTCTCTGATTTAAATATTGTTTTGACTTTTACTTCAGTCACCGTGATGTTGCTAAGTGAGATTATGATTTTTTTTCAGGTTAAGCAGAACCTCAGAAATTAAAAGAGCAAAAACTAGAGATACTGGATGATGTCTTACATATGTTCAGCCATTCTTACAGGAGTGTTCAGTGAATCTTGAAAAGGAAATGTTCACTGAATCCACCAAGTCGTAGAGATGAGAGATTAACTCTGATTCTCAGTTTTTAATGGGCATTTTGTAGAAGAGTTAAAAGTAATTTTCTGTGCAATGTTAACTTAAAATAGTTAATATTTTAATATAATCAATTTAAAATGATGTTTGATATCATCCATGCTGTTCTTCTGTGGCCTTGATAGGTGTTGAGTCAATGGTGCAGTATCAATTTTAATATTTTAGTTTTCTTTTGACAGAGTTATTTTTAAGAAAACCAAATCTTGGCTGTACTCATCTACTGTTTTCTACTGCCTGTGTTTTCTTGCAAGGTTTGGACTGTAAAGGAAGTGGGGATTTCCCTTTGCTGGTCAGGTGCTTGGCTGTTTAACACCTTCTTTCTAAATTTAATCTTCTGTGATAATTTTGCTTGCAGATTGCAGCTGCTCTTTGTTTGCTGCACTTTGTAGAGAGCCATAAACACAGAGGACAGGGAATCAGGGATTCACAGAATCACCAGGGTTGCAAGAGCTCTTTGGGATCATCCCAGTCCCACCATCATCCCAACACCACCACCATCACCCCTAAACCTTATCCCCAAACAGAGATGAGCTGCTGAGGCTGGACACTACATTTTCCTTTGGTACAGTCAGTCCAGAAAGCTGCTGGGAGCAACCCTGAAAGGCAGAACTTGTGTGTTTTCCTGGCTTTTGTGGAATCCATACACAAAATCTGTGTTTTGAATAACTCCTGTTTGGAATAACTCCAGTCAAATTGTGACTGAGTTATGACACCCAGGTGGAGATGTGAGAAAAGGGATGCTCAGGATTAGAGTCCCAGAATGATTTGGGTTGGAAGAGACCTTTAAAGATCGAGTTCTGATGGTCAGGGACACTTTCCACCAGACCAGGTTGCTCCAACCTGGCCTTGGGCACTGCCAGGGATCCAGGGGCAGCCACAGCTGCTCTGGGCACCCTGTGCCAGGGAACAATTCCTGCCCAAGATCCCATCCAGACCTGCCCTGTCTCAGCTTAAGGCCATTCCCCCTTGTCCTTGTGAGAAGTCCCTGTCCAGCCTTCCTGTCCAGCGCTGCAGATAACCTTTCCCTGAGGATGACTCTGGGATCACTCCCTGTGGAATCTCCGTGTGTGACAACCTCTGGGTGCCGATGAGCTCCTGGATCCGGGACTCTGAACTCAGGGCAAGATTTTCAACCCATCACCTGCTTAACCCTCATCTTGTCTTTGCAGGAGGAGAGACTTCAGCATGCAAACCTTCATCTGTTCGGCTTGCACCATCGTTTTCATTCCATGCTGCTGGCCTTCAGATGGCTGGACAGATGTCCCATTCGCATCAGCAGTACAGTGACCGGCGGCAGCAGAACATCAGTGACCAGCAGGTCTCGGCCTTATCCTACGCTGAGCAGCTCGAGCAGCCACTCCCATTGACAAACCAGGTATGAGGGGAAAGCTCCTTCTGCTTCTGGGAGTTCTTGAAAGGTGGGGTTGTGGAGGAATCAGGGTTGGAAGGGATCTCTAACGATTGAGTTCCACCCCCTGCCACGGCAGGGACACCTCCCACTGTCCCAGGCTGCTCCAAGCCCCAATGGCCAACCTGGCCTTGGGCACTGCCAGGGATCCAGGGGCAGCCACAGCTGCTCTGGGCACCCTGTGCTGTCATTGTAGGACGTGACAAAAGGATGAGAGACTCCAAATATTTCAGAAGGCAAAGAGCATAGAAAAAGGGCTTTATTGTCTAATTTTTACTCCTTTTATAAGGTATTTTGATACAGACTTAACATGGTTGGTGAATAGGAACGACACCTCCCTAATCCCATTGGTTAAACTGGAGAAACAGCTCAAATGTTTGGAGAACTAGAAAAGCAAAACACCNTTGAAGTTGTTTCTAAACTTCTGGAACATATTTATTATGATTATTCTACTTGTCACATTTTTTTAAATAAGGGGAGAGAGTGGTTGGCCAAAAGGAGAACTGTGAAAAGCTCTTTTTAAAATTTTTGTCTTGTTTATTAGCATCTGATTGCTTTATTACTTATTCTGATGGACAGTTTTGCAATGCAGAGTCACTGGTTGGAGTATTTGGAATACAGAAGTTTGCACAAATCTGTTTTATTGGAGTAGGTAGGACTGCTGAAAGAGCTCCCTAACTCAGAGTGCCAGGAGCCACAAGAGCTGCTGTTGCTCTGGATAAGTGGGAATTCTGTTGGTTTTTTAAAATTCCATGGCCCAGTTGTGGAAATATTAGGGCAGATGGGTTGCAACAAAGCCTGTAAGTCAGAACTTGACAATTTGGTGCAGACTGATGAGGAATGTTTCACTGAAGAAGATGAAGTGTGTTTGCTGCTCAAGATGTTTTAGGTACAAAAGTCTCCAGAAGCATCCAGAGATGCTCTGGTGCTGTGGGAAGACGCTTTTGCAGGAGGAGGAAAGGATTAGAGGGGATGAGAATGGCCAGGATGTTGTGTGCCAGGATTTGGGGATCTCCAGTGAATGGAGCTGGCCAAGGATGGGTTTCCTTTCCTGAGGGCCAGTCAGGAGGAAGAGGATGTCTCCTATCTAATAGTATTTAGCTTGAGGATCTACAAAGGCATTTTATGTGAGGTTTTTTTAAGTTAAATATCTCCCAGAAGTTCTACAATAAATTACAGGAATTACAGTCAAGGACAGTTGCATCTGAATCCTTTCAAGGCACTTCAGAAACAAACTCCAGGAATTTTAGGTTGTATGGACATGATCCATGTGAGGGAATAATCAGCTGGCCACCTTGACCACGGCAATCAAGCTGGCTTTGCCACCACCAACACAATTTTATAGAATCAATGTTCTTGGCTTTGATGGTGGCCAACTTTCTGAAGTCTTCTGACTGCTTGCCTCCCCTGCCTCTTTCCTCCCTCGAGTTCTTGTGCTTCTCCCATCACCCAGTCCCACCAAGAGTTCTCCTCCCAGGGCTCCTGCTTGGAGTGGAGGTTTTGTGTGAGCCTCTGTGAGGACTCTCAAAGGCTTTTTGTATTTGCACTTCTGCACTGCTGATTTTATCTGCACAGCTAAATCCAGCTAAGATCTCCCTGCTGGTGGCTCAGATCATCTGCTCTGGACATGGTCTCTGCAAAATAAATTCCTTGTTCTTTCTTTTGGGTTGCTCTTTTACAGCTCTGGTTCATCTTGTTCAGCTCTTGTTCATCTTGATTAAAAAATAACTTCTTTTCTTACAAAAACTTTGACCTCTGTGGTTGAAGGCTTTGTGCTTTTCTCTCCAGATGTGATCTGCAAACATCTGGGGGGTTGTGTCCCATTGATCCCTGCATGTTACAGATTGCTTCCTTTTAACATTCCTACAGGAATCCTTTTTATTTAAGGTATTGCCATGAATGTGCTGCCACTTGTTTCCCTCTGAACTGGATAAAAGCAGTTCTGTCCTATAAATATCAGCTTTGGAAAGGAACCTTGCAGAGAACATTGTTGGAACCATCTTTGGGTGGTTGTTCCATTGCTCTGGTGGAATCCCACCACTTGTTCTCCCTGTCTCCTTGCAGAGGTTCAAACACAGACCACCCTTTAATAATGGCAAACTCTCTTTGGTCAGAAAAGGCAACTTCTGCCTTTGCAAGTTCATACCACAGAATTCCAGGATCATTTAGGTTGGGAAAAAATCTCCAAGATGAGTCCCAGCTGTGCCTGATTCCCTCCCTGTCCCCAGCCCAGAGCACTGAGTGCCACCTCCAGCCCTGCCTTGGCCACCTGCAGGGATGGGCACTGCCAACCTCCCTGGGCAGCCCCTGCCAAGGCCTGAGCACCCTTTCCATGGGCAAATTCCTGCTGCTGGCCCAGCTGAGCCTGCCCTGGCCCAGCCTGAGGCCGTTCCCTCTCCTCCTGTCCCTGTTCCCTGGCAGCAGAGCCCGACCCCTCCGGCTGTCCCCTCCTGGCAGGGACTTGTGCAGAGCCACCAGGTCTCCCCTGAGCCTCCTTTTCTCCAGTGTTTATCTTCCAGAAATATCCCATTTTTATGCAGCAAAAGGAATTGGCTGTTGGAGAAGCCTTGACAGTTTGATCTTAATATATCCATAAAAACAGGAGCAGGAAAAAGGTGACTTTGGGCAGATTCAGGAAGTTTGGTCCTTTAAGGTTGAATCTTTTCAATGCAGTGGCTCCTATCCAGTCAGACAGACAAGGATTTGGTTTAGGAGCTTCAGTTTCCTGGAATTTCCTAACAGCTGGTCCATTAGGATAGCTTGGGTGCCACAGCCTGAAAGGAACTGTTTGGGTGCCCTAAAACCAACCTGCTTGGGTACCCTAAAATAATCTGCTTGGGTGCCCCAGAAGTAAACTGTTGGGGTGCCCTGAGAGTGAGCTAATAGGGTGCCCTAAGAACAACTTCTTAGTGTGCCCTAAGAGCAATCTAACTGTGTGCCCTAAAAGTAACTTTTTAGTTGCCCTAAAAGCAAACTGTTTGGATGCCCTAAAACTTCTTTGGGTACCCTAAAAGTAAGTCATGTAGGTCCCCTAAAAGTAACTTCTTTGGGTGCCCTAAAAGTAAACTTGGGGTGCCCTAAAAGTAAACTGTTTGGGTGCCCTAAAATTTCATTGGGTATCCTAAAAGTAACTCGTTTAGGTCCCCTAAAAGTAACTTCTTTGGGTGCCCTAAAAGTAAACTGTTTGGGTGCCATAAAATTTCACTGGGTACCCTAAAAGTAACTCGTTAAGGTCCCCTAAAAGTAACTCGTTTAGGTCCCCTAAAAGTAACTTCTTTGGGTGCCCTAAAAGTAAACTGTTTGGGTGCCATAAAATTTCACTGGGTACCCTAAAAGTAACTCGTTAAGGTCCCCTAAAAGTAACTCGTTTAGGTCCCCTAAAAGTAACTTCTTTGGGTGCCCTAAAAGTAAACTGTTTGGGTGCCATAAAATTTCACTGGGTACCCTAAAAGTAACTTGTTAAGGTCCCCTAAAAGTAACTTCTTTGGGTGCCCTAAAAGTAAACTGTTTGGGTGCCATAAAATTTCACTGGGTACCCTAAAAGTAACTCGTTTAGGTCCCCTAAAAGTAACTTGAGTGCCCTAAAATACCTCATTTGGATGCCCTAAAAGTAAACTGTTAGGGTGCCCTAAAATAACCTCTTTGCGTGCCCTAAAAATAACGTCTTTGGGTGTCCGAAAAGTAACTTCTTTGGGTGTCCCAAAATACCCCATTGGGTGCCCTAAAAGTAAACTGTTAGGGTGCCCTAAAATATCCTATTTGGGTGCCCTAAAAGACCCCATTCGGGTGCCCTAAAAGCGCCCAGTTTGGTGTGAGCAGCCAGCAGTGGCTGACAGCGCCTGGGAGCCCCTTTGCTGCCGTTCCCTGGTGGGTTGAGCAGCCGCAGGGCTCGGGAAATCGGGATTTTCCCAGCTCGGCAATGCCGGGATTCCAGCGGAGCCTTTCCCGAGCTCCAGCCCCCCTCTGCTGGCCGCAGCGCCGCGGTGCTGCTGCCGGGAAAGCTGCTCTCCCAAAAATCCCATCCTTGCCACCAACTCCCCGAGCTTCACTAATGACCTGATGATGCTCTTGCGGGTTATTTTTGTGTCTTTGCTGCAGAATGACTCCTTTTTTTTTTTTTTTTTTTTTTTTTAATGGAGTGTCTGGTTCAGGTTCGTGGAATGATTTTAATTCATAACCAGAGAAAAGAAGGCCAGGTCTTGAATGTGAATTTCTTGGTTTTATTCCTGCTCTGTCCTGCTTGGATTTGGGGTTTGTAGTGGCTTGCAGGCCATATTCTGGTATTTGGGGTATCATTCATGGATTAAAGGTTAGGAAACAATAAAGACTATTTATGTTCAACTTATATAAAATCTATGTATTTATATTACGTGTAAGTAATATAAATACTTACATATAAATTGCTCTTAAAAGATTATTTACATAATTTTCTCTTGCACTTACTGCTTTCTGGCTGTGGTCCCCAAACCCATCACAAGGATCAAAGAATTCTAGGAAGATACTCCAAGACCAGCCAGATTGTTTTGGTTTTCACTTATTTATGAGGTTTTAAATTACAGTTGAAAACTTTCAGCTGTCTTTTTAAATTTTTTTCCTTCAGGAGTTATTTTTTAAGGCTTTTATTTCCCAAATAGTGCTGGCAGGATGGGGTCCTGCTCTTGGCTGTGGCTGCAGAGAGCTTCAGTTCCAGGGAAATGTGGGAGCACATGGTCCAGAGGAAACAGAAAAGTTGGGAGCTCTGGGATCTTTCTCCTGTAGTAGTAATAAATGAATATTTCTCTGTCCACTTTTAACTGGTTCCATCTTGTGAGATCAGCACAGCCTGATGGGAATAAAAGATAAGAGCTTAAAAATTGTCACAACTTCAAAGTTTCTTTTTTTTTGCTGCTCTGTTTATCTCCATCATGGATGCTCAGATTTCCTGAAACTCTTTTCATTTAATTACAAAACTGTTAGAAAATTGATTTACCTGATAAAGGAGCTGTGGTGAGATTTTGGTGACAAATTCCAGCAGTTCAGCTTTCATGAAACACCTGGAATGGGAAGGTCAGGCTGACTGTTGAACACCTTTCTATCTCTGTTTATCTAAGATCACTCTGCATAATTCGAGGTTTTACTGACCAGGACTTGGCCAGAGATTTTATTGATCACATCAAGATCATTGCCAAGTTCATGCTGTAGCACCAGTTTAAAATCCTTAATTCAGATATTCCCACTACCTGATCAACATTATTGTTAATGAAGGTCTGACTTCAGCAGTCTCTGTCATCAGTGTGGCCATGCAGGTCAGTTAATTACACTTGGGATTCTTGCTGAAAGTTGCCCTGACACAATGAAATCTTCATTATTTGTTCTGTTTGTAAAGTAGAACATGTGCTATACACAAGCTGAATTTATTTTTTTTATTTCTTCTTTTAATGAATGTGGATGATGGTGGATCTTTCTTTTTTTTTTTTAAAAAAAATCTGAATTAAAGCATCCCATAAACACCTCAGATTCTCCATAATCAAAATAAAAATCATTTTAAAATGAGCAATGCCATCTGTTTGGACAAAAAAGGAAATGTCCATAAAGAGAGAATGTTGTTGTGTGTTCTGTGCCCAAAGGCTGGGAGTTCAAACAGCACACCTGAGATAAAAGTCACAGTTCCCATAAAATGTGCTTTGTCACCAATGTGTTGAGGACACATAAATGGGGCCTTTTTTTGTGGGGATTTCCTTATTATTTAATTACAATTTGTAATTGGAATCAAAGTGGTTTCTTGTCTCTCAGACCTGAGATGCAGCATCTCTCTGATTTGTTTTCTGATTTTAGGGAGATCTGAGCTTGCAGTGTTGCTGGCTGGCCACCAGATAGAGACTGAAGCTTATGAAATGGGAATTCCCTTCCCCTTCCCCTT
>WAAE01023373.1:0-20301 GCA_013400495.1 Nicator chloris
TTTTTAAAAATAACTTTATTATGTCCTGAAACACGCAAATATGCTTTTACCTGAGCTACACAAATTTTGTGAAATCTAAATGGGGGGTCATTCTTGGGCAAAATATGACCTTTAATGGTCACATACCAACTTCTCAGGTTCACTTTATTAAATTTTCATTTTTTTTTTCTTCTTTTAAACATATAGTACAATTCAAAAGACACAGCAATGCTTTTGACACTTTACAACAATTCTGACACATAAGACACTGATTTTCAAACAGAATAAGACACTGGTTTTACATTTTTTTTGAACCAGGTGGAATTTGAACAGAATCATTATTGTTTCATTAAAAATTTGGTCCTACCAAGAATTTCCAGGAAGGAGAGTATTTATATCTTTAGGCAAGCATTTCTTTCTTCAGTTACTATGGCATACTGTCAGCTTTTTACAGGAGAACAGATTTCTTCACTGAAAACTGAAGGGTAAAATTTATACATATGTTTGTATATAGTAAGCATGGATTTTGAAAACAATTTTTCTGGTAGGAATTAATCTCTACTAGATATTGAATAGCTACTGATAGTGAAAAACAAGAAAAATACGCCAAAAGCCATTAAGTTTTTATTTTAAAAAAATTTTGGAAAAACTATTAGTCTTTTGAAGATTTAAAATAATAATGAAGCCTAGTGTAATTACTTCAGTATTAACTGCACTACTGACTTTTTACATATTTTCCAAGGAGAAATTAAGAATAAATTTGAAGACAAGGGATCTTTGTTTTTGTTTTTTTTTTCCTCTGCCACTCAGGAGAAGGAGATACCTAAACCAAAAGAAAAAGGAAAAACAGCAACAACAACAATAAAACCAGCAAAACCCCAACTTGATAGAGATTTCCAAAACACTGTTCAGGAGAAATTCTACTAATTGCTTTGATTTGCTGGAATACACTGCACAGTGCTACAGCTCTAATTTGGATTTCAGTCTCAGTAACAGTAAAGCAGCCTTAGGAATTGGTGTGAGCACTAGATCTGTCAGTGGAAGACACGATTGGTAGTGAGGTGTCAGCTGAAGGTCACTGTGTAACCTGCAAGCACAACAGCAAGAGGAGTCATTGAGGGAGAAGTTCATCCCATCCTCATGTATGCTTAGGAGAGGTGTGCTGGATCAGCTGGGGAGATGCCACTCCCTCTCCACACCCTGAAGAGAGGTCTCGTGTCAAACTGTGCCAAGTGTGCCAAGTGTGAGAAGTGCCAACCTTCTCAGAGGCTAGAGTCAGAGAAGGATATATTGTCTTCTGTTATAATTGTGTTCTGAATCGTGTTTTCAATTATAAAAGGAAAAAGCTTGCTGAGACCAGAGCTGCTTCTCAAGAAAACCAACCCAAAACCTTCATTTTTATTCAGAAGTGTTCACATTTTAATCAGTGCTACAAAACTGCTTTTTTCCACACATCTACTTCACATTGTATAAATGCATCATAAAAATATTTTCCAATTATGAATTTCCAGTGTAAGTAAACTACACAAACACAGCTTAATACCTAGGATTTGTCATACTTCTGAAAGACATAGAGGTTGCCTGGGTTGAAAGTGTGACAACACTCAAATCCTGAATCTGAGTTTCTTCTGAAGAGGCAAAAATGACATGATTTTCCAAGTATTGCTATTCAAGTGGATTCTCCTTCACATAAATTTCCACCTGAAGTAAGGGCAAATCCTTTGGCTGGGCTCTACTTGTGACTTGACCTGGAGCAGATAAAAACTCTGCACATATTTTTTTTTTATTCATCCCTAATTGATGTATTTCCCAACAGAACACTCCTTGGACTCTTCAAGAGGCAGAGATTAAGCTCATCATCATGACTTGTGTTATTACTTGTAGAGGAAGAATTACAATAACAGCTCTGGTACCTCTTATATTAAAAAAATACTAAAAATTAGAGCTGTATTTAAGTTTTAAAAAGTTGAAGTTTCAAGTTTTTGGATGAGATTTCAGAAAGGAAATTGTCTGATTTTTTTTAATAAAAACCATTGTGACGAATATTGCCTAATAGTGTGGCCCTCAGAGTGTTATTTCAAATAATTTATCTCAATAATTGTTCCATTTTAACACCACACAGAAATGTAGCATGTAATAAATATTATTTTTAGATAACACATTGCACTTTCATGTCATTATCTGCATATAATACATTCTGCACAGTCTGATATCAACTTTAATTAGTACTGGGCACTCTGGAACACTGGTAAAACTAACATTCAGAATATTTTTGGTATTTTCCTCATAATCTGGTAAGCTGACTACTTGATACAGGGATGCTAGGCCTACCAAATTTTTTCTTATGGTACACTGAGAGCTAGCACAATGAAAGAGAAAGATATTTTCAAATGTTAAACCAAATTTCAAAAGATGCACAGAAGTGTGAAATATTAATTTAAAATATTAAAACTTTTATCAGATTTTATATGGTATAGAAGCATAAGACACTGAAAATTAATACCATAATTCATCAAAATGACATTGACTTTCCATAGTTGGATGTCCTATACTTCACAACAATTTTCTAATGATTATGAAACCCAAGCAAAAGACAAAGAAGTAACAAAAACACAATTGCTTGAATATATTCACCATGTTATTTGTTATTTATTAGCTTTGGTAAAACACTCTTAATACTGAGAAACACAGAGAGGTCAAATTCAAATTTCTGCTAAAGAAATTCCAAGAACAACCAGCAATATGAGGTAGCTGGTTATGAGGAGAGGAGTGGGTGTGGGCTTCAATTGTGGAGTCAAAACTGAATAATAAAAACAGAGGGAGGAATATAGACCAAAAAAGTAAACCAGGTGTGGTGTCTTCCAGATATTAACTAATTATGTAATTTTCCTTTTTTTTGCACAAGATGTTAGTTGCAAGGACACTGCATCACAGAAATGTCTGCTAAAGCATAGTGCAAAGAAGTCTGTGTATCTTGCTTGAAGTTCTCCAGTTGTAGATGCCAGCAGCTGTTTGTATCTGAAATACCCACCTCATAGGAAATCTAGACTGTCTTCCAGCCCTGGAGAGATTAGGATAATTCAGTGACAGGTAATATTTATAAATGTGCAGTATGTTAAATCTTACCTTAAAATTTGTTTTTTGGAGATTAACTGTATGCAGATGTTTGGACAAATTCTTTCAAATAATATCAGGTATATGAGGGGCTGAAAGAGATGCAGTATTCTTCCAGGAATTCAAAGGTGTCATGCAAGTTTACTACTTTTGTGGATCTGAAAAAAAGATATTGTACTTTTAATATATTATCAAGCACAGGTTATGCAGTTACTCTACAGCAAACAAGAAATAAAAATTGGATCCAGCCTTCAGCTTATGTAATTTTTATTTCTCTGTGAATTCAGTTTACCTTAACCAGCTTGGCCAGATTGCGGGTTTGAGTTTCCCAAGACATGTCAGATGAGAGTCTTTCTTCCTTGAATGCCCCGTGTTGAAGCAGAAGAAGAGTCAAGCCGCCATTTCAGGTTTTCTTTGGGTTGTTTATTATTTCTTATCTACAAATTCTTTCTGTGCCCTGCCAAGGTCTTGTTGCAGCGAGGGCATGAGACGACTCCCGCCCGCGGCAGGCGGGCAAAACCTCTTATACAATGTTCTACGTATCTTTTATTTACCATTAATCACCAATACCTACTACTAATGTTAGACATGTCACCTCTATCCTACACCACTCCCTGTGACCCACCACAGCAGAAAAATGGATGACAAGAAGAAGGACAAAAAGGACAAGGACCACACCCAGGTCCTCCATGTTTTTCTTCTGACNCAAAGGACAACAGCTAACCCGTGCTGAAACATCAAAAGGAAAAGAAATTTTTCTGAGTACTGAAGGATACTGTTGCTTGCTCTGGTTGTTCTTTTGGACCATCCATGATAACCAGTCACTTCAAATATTGTTAGTCTTGAGCAGAGATATTACATAAGTTTGAAAAAACAAGCACCACGGCAGAAGACAAACAACACAGCTCAGGTCCAGTCTGCTTGTGATTTTCTAGGGTTTCTAAAGGCCAGCTGAAGAGATGCTTGGGGGTTTCTTGCGCTGTTACTAACCCATCAAAGGTGACTAAATGGCCATGGAATGAGCGTAGGTAACTACTATCTCATTTCAGTCATTTCCACCTGCTGTGTTGCCCTTGAATACTGATTCATTCTGCTCATAATTGTTATATTTTAGCACCTTAGGATGTTCCAAATTGTGCCGAGGCCAACCTGGGAAGACAAAAGTATCAGTCTGTGAAGAACTCATCCTTTGTTTTGCTCCTTCCACTGCACAGCTCAGACAAACTTGAAATTTGAAAGCAGCAGTGGATAAAAAACTACAGCACATGGTGAGTTATAATCAGAGATAATTTGATAAATAATGATTTAAATAATGATTTGGCTCACTCTTCAGGCTGAAAGAACCACCCACCCTAGGACTGTGATTTACCTCCATAAAAGTCAGTGGAAAAATTCAGCCTGAGTGGAGTTGGATCAAGGCTCTATATCTGTTTCCAACCTTTCTGCTAATATTTTGAGGAGATAATATTCCAGAGTTTGAAAATCTCCAACTATATATGTTGCATATACATAACATATATTTCTTTACTTAGCAGTATTTATATATTTGAACAGGCTGATGAGTGCAGACTCCCTGTTAAACAGGTATATGCCAAAGAAGCCTCTTGCCCAGGGTTTTAACTTAGTCTTCAGCAACCAGAAGGTAAGACCAGCTGTCCATTCCAACATTCACAGTGTTGTGGTCTGTAATTGAAATGTCCTGAAAGCATTAAATTTATACAGTGTTTAACAACATGTTTTAATCCACTGCGTGGAGTGGATTTGACTGAACTTTCTGGGTAGAAGAATGTTCTTTTGCCTTATAGAATTAGCAAATTATAAATCTTTCAAGATTGGATAAGGCTGAGATTAGAGGACAAAAAGCCACATGTTGTAATATGTCTTTTTCCTCCCTCAGTAGCTATTTTTGAGTATTCATTACAATGTTTTATTCAGGATGTTGCCTTTTAAAGTTGTGTCAGCACTTCCATTGAAAAAAATGTTTCCAGCAATATAATGTGGTTTGAAATTTGTGTCTACAAAATCTATCTTTGAAAATAATATTTTTTTAATTGTAGCAGACAATTTTTCATTTTAAATTAAATTTACAGTAAGCAATGTCTTCATTATTTTTTTCTTGGCTTTGTTAGTCCATTTTCCTAAGAGTAAAAAACTGACAGTCAAGCTTGTACAAAAATGAGAAATGAGCCTGAACCAAATCCCAAGAGAAAAGTATAAGCAGGAAGTTTGCAATCAGGCCATCATCTGCTACTGAATCTTTCAGCTAGATAGAATCTTTGGTTTAAGACAATATTGAATGCTTTAAGTGACATTGGGATGAAAGTGTTGTGTCCATGTTGTGATCACCCTTTTCCTGCGTGGGTTAGACTTCCACGCGTGCCAAGGAAACGTGACCTGCACAGCACTTCACAAACAGCCATGCAGCAAACAGGGAGCAGCTCAGGTGGGGTGGCCCAGGGTAGGACCAAAGGTGGAGACTCAACTTCAGATTGCAGTGTGGGCAGGGGCTGTGGTAATTGCTACTTCCTGCTACTGATGAAACATCTATTTTCTTTATCGTTGTAAGTGCAAGTTGTCCACAACACACCATCGGAAATATGGCACCTCATCCTATAGGATATGATTTTTCTGTTGAGACTACCCTTTTTCTTAGCTTCAAAGCAGGTATGGGAAGGGAATCAGAAGACTTAACAAATCTTGTCCTTTTCTTGGTGTTTGAGCTCTTTACCTTTTATGCTTCATCTCCTTACACTGCTTGGAAATAAAAAATGAGAGCAGCTCATCATGTCTGTTGTTCTGCTGCAGTAATCAGGAAAAAATTCACTGAAATGATACAAGGAATTGATTTCCTCCTTTATGTTTGTGACATTTTTTTCATCCCTCACCCTGTTCTGTACACATTGCTGCTCTGGAACTATGAACTGTCATGAGTCAAGATTGCTATTTGTGGGGTGGAGTTTTGATATTTATGGGACCTTTTTGCACCCTCCCAAAGCTCCCAGGTTTTCTGGCTGTCCAAAATAATGTGTATTAAAATGCATAAGAAATTTTATGAGTCAATTCTGGGCAGGTGCTTACTACAATGGTTTCCCATGAAATCACTCAACATTTTTCCATGCACTATTGTGGAGATTCCCCAGTACAAAAAGAACTTCAGGGTCTCCTTTATTGTCACAGGGCCTTCCTTTTGTGGTGCGCTTTTCCAATAATGCTTCTGGACCTCTGTATGAAGACAGTCTCTTTCTTTAAATCATATGAAATTAATCTTTTGCTGAACAAAGGAATAAATTGGAATTAACAGCCCACATTTCTTTTTCTTTTAATAAGAAAAGTCCCATCAATCTGCTCTTTGGCAAAACATAATTCAGTTGTATTTTCATTTTGCAGAAAATCTTGATCCTCCTCCACTCTTCTCACACTAACTTCCTCAAGGAAACAATGACCTGCAGAGGTTCAAAGGGTCAGTTGGCCAATTCTCTTTTTAGAAGTATGTTATGTTCAGAGTCTTGAATGTATCTCATGTTACTTCCCCATCTCTGGAGTATGTAGCTAATCCTCACAAGACAAACTCTGGTGCCACCATATCTTAAAGATTTGATAGCTGAATTATCATCAGACTATTGAGTTTAACTCAGTCTTTGGATTCTGTCTTTCTCAAAGCCAACTTAATTTCAGGTTGGATCTCTCACATCTCTTTCTGACCTCAACGGCAGCAAATCTTTGGCCTTTCCTTCATTTTTAGTGTATATGGTTTCACAAGGGAAAAGTTGCACTGGACAGGAGAGAAATGATTAGCAGGGCCATAGCCAGGGTTTGTGGGCAAGTAAAGAAATTGGGCCTAAAGCACACACACCACAGACCATGGACCTCTAATGCTTCCTTTTGCTGCCACACCTCCTACCACTATTTGAATATCTCAGTAACATATGCACAAGGTCTCCAGACTTCCATCCTTATAATCACTCTACATTCCAGCTGTGGACAAACCATGACTGCTAAAGCAAATCAATCATAGACTTTGTAAAGGAACTTTGTAGTTCCTCACTTATTAGTGAGTCTTTTCAGTTATTCACTTATTTCACTTATTAGTGGGCTTTTCAGTACTTAAATAGGGCTTATAACAATGAAGGAGAGTGACATTTTACATGTACAAACAGTGACTGGGCAAGAGGGAATGGCTTTAAATGAGAAGAGGAGATATTTAGATTAAGTGTTAGAGAACAATTCCTTACTCGAGAGAGTGGTGAGGCTCTGGAACAGCTTGCACAGAGAAGCTCTGGATACCCCATCTCTGGAAGAGTTCAAGGCCAGGCTGGATGAGGCTCTGAGGAACCTGCTCTAGTGGAAGGTGTGCCTGCCCATGGCAAGGGGTTGGAACTGGATGTTCTTTCCAACCCATGCTATGATTCTTCAATAGGAAACACAAGAGAATTACAAATCTACAGAAGAAACACCACCATGTCAACATTTTGCCATATCTGAAGCTCCCTGGTCACTTTTGTCATCCTTCTTCTATCTCATCAACCTTCTTTTTATGATATTTGATTGATGATCATGAATATTTTTAAATATTTGATTATAACTCTTTTTCCTGCTATTTTATATTATTTTATTTTATCTAAACTTCTGTTAGAGTTTGACTTCATTAGAAAAGGTCCTACTATTATGAGGATCATCAGTGGTTCCTTTCATAGTTCCTTTTCACCATCCAATGGTCCCTTTCCCTTCAGATATCAAGCTCAATTTTCACAGAAGGGTTTATTTTATGTTAATATGGTATTTGTAGTACACTCAGAGTGACATAATCAGCATGACAGTGGTTTTTTCATTTATGAAGTCAAGGCTGAAGATGTAGAATAAATTAGAACAGTAAACTTACTTTTTCTATGTGTGCTGTGGCTCACCATGTACTACAAGCAAAAGATAAAACAGCAAAGAATTGCAGCAGTGTGCTTCAGGCTTCAGCTAGGTGTGTTCCTATAGGTAAGTAAGGAGTGCATTGACATTTCCAAAAGTAAAAAACATAACAAAATCTCCTAATGGTCTAACTCTTCCAAATGCTTAGTGAAAGCCTGCATTGCTTTTGAGCATTACCACTTATTTGGCTAAGACGCCATCCCCTGAAAGTTGGACTAGGATGCTCTTGTCAAACCACTGGAATGACTCACTTTGGAGTTGAGTAATGTTACATAGCATTCTTTTGGGGACTTTCATTTAAAAAAATAAAAAGACAAAAAAATCTCCCTTTTCTTCTCTTCCTCGTTAAAATCATTGACAGAGGATTGATGGTCTTAGTCAACAGCAATCTGTGTGAGGCCAGCATTCACACCTGGAGGAAGGAAGAACCACAGATAGCAACTGTTTTTCCATATCAAGCATGCTACACCAATAGACATTAACAGAGAGAGTGGAAGGGCAGACAGGTATTATAAAGCATATCCTTTACTATGATACTGTCAAGGCTTCTTCTGTACTTAATTTTATTGCTTTTTACCCTTTGGGATGTCACAGGGTTACATCAATAGCAATCCTATGACAAAATATAGCTTCATGCTTGACTTTTGTTACCTGAGGGTATAATGGACTTTGTTTAGTGTGAGTTTTCATACACCGCCAAACATAAACCAGTTAAGTGTATAAATGTGTCCCACCTATTTTCTTCTTCCTTTCATATTTTTGATTGTAGTCTATTTAAGAATTGTAAACAGATCCCTGATAGGACCATAGCAACCACTTTACATATTACATTATTTTTGTGGTAAGAGGAGTAGGACTTCCTGCCTTGAACTTTCTACTTTAGTGTCTACACTGTGGATGGTTCAGTAAACCCCCTTTGGAATCTCTGGGTGAAATCTGTGAAGAGAAAGAGGAGCTATGAGAATGGCTATTCAGCTGGCTAGTTCTAGGTATCTAACTTAACCTGGGATAAATCGAAGTCTAGAAGTGCCCTTTTTCTTTCCACAGTGAGAGCTTATAAGGACCAGTTTAGATGTAAACATCTCTATTTGGCCAGATGGAATCCGTCTGGCTCTCATTATTTCTATGTATTGTCCAGAAGGCATCTAATTTAAGATGTTAAGCAACTAACAATAGTAACAAATTCTTTACAGAGAATATAGCAGCAACAGGCTCTTTTGGACACAGTGATGTGTGCTGACACTGGTCACAAGTCTCTATACACAAAAAAATATTTAGGCCTGTATGAGTTCCTGAAAAGTCAAATGAGGTTTTCCTCTTCAAATGTTCATTGATAAATGAAAACTCTGAAAGAAATCAAAATGCTTCTTTATTTTTTACCTTTTCAGTTACATACCACCACTTATCACATTTTTAATGGTTAAAAAACCAGTTACAATGGCTCTGGCAATAAACTCTGCATCATGTGTTATTTGGAAAGAAAGAGCAGATGATCACACAAGCCCCAAAACTAGTCTGTGCAAACTAAGCAAAGAGCACTCCCCTTAGGACAGGATGATATTTTAGCAAGAGTGGGGATGCAATCCCAGCCCCAGCTCCATTATTTCACTGAACAGCCAGTCCTGCACCTGTACTCTCAAACCTTATAAATGTAAAAGTCTGTCTTGACTTACTCGCCTGATATGTGAATTCTTTTAAAATCTTTCTGAGACAATTTAAATCTTTCAGCATCAAGAAAGCTACTCCTTATTGGAGTGAGCCAGAGTGCAACATCTTTGTCAAAATTGCTCTAACAATGAGGTTTTGTGCTGGGTGTCTTTGAGAGGTATTTATTACTTGAGGCCATACAGTGTTTTACAGGCCCACATACGCTCTCATTGTTTTATGTGAAGAAAAAAAGTTACGCAAGGCTGGGTTGGAAGCTCCTTGGAAGCAAATAGAGAACTATTGTGTAATAACAGATGTTATTGTATAGCATTTTTCAACATTTACTCTAGACCAGAAAATAAGGACCCACTTTGAATGGGGGGCATTGCAGTGACATGCCTACAAGTCAAGGCTGTTCTTTCTTCAAGTGCCTTTTGAGAAAAAGAAAAATTGTATCAAATATCTAACACGGGCAACTCTGATAAAATCACTAATGGTAGTCTAAAATATTAGCAGTGACTGCATGGCATAAATGGAGGTGACAGAGCTGCTAATAATTTCTGAAAGTTGTAGATTAAATGAAAACGACTGTTGGCTGTATTTGACACTGGAATGCTGCACACGGATAGCTGCAAAGGACAACATTCCCAGGACAAGGACACGATGCCACTCATGTAGTGAGATGGCACTTATTCTGACAGTAGATGCAGAAGAATATTTGAAAAGATGTAATATGTATTTGGGGATTTTTTAGATAAAAAGGCCTAATTTCCCCCCCCATTTCTGAATACATCTCAGATTCCTTCTCAGCTAAACTGGCTTTACCACAAGTTACAAAGAAACCAAAAGTGCTACTGCTCAACTTGCACTGGGGCAGAGGATTAACCTGTCTTCTGAGAACCTCACAGTGTCCTTGGAACACATGGCAACGAAGAGAGGGTTGTTTGAATAAACTGAGACAGAGTTTCAGCCTTTGTATTTTTATTAGTAAGCCACACATCCATCCCTTGCTCTGTTTCCATCTGCATGAACTCAAATCTTAGGACATTTTTCAAAGCACTCAAAGAGATCCCAGTATGAGACTAAATTTGATATGTCTAAAGCAGAAATCCCCACAAAACATGCGTAGTCTTATTTTTAGTTTCTACAGAAAGCATCTTGGCTCTATATACTTACTGTGAAATAGCAGTCATAGCTGAGCTGGAATTTTTTCTGGATGCAGCATTTGCCCATATTGAATATTTTAAAGCTTGTAGCTTCTGGTAGCACACCAATAATTTTAAATGTACTCATTCACCCTGCTTCTCAGCTTACAATTAATCTTTTTCCGTCATGAATTCATTTACAGATATTTCAGATAACTAACTTGCATTTCATTTGGTTCTGTAAGGTTTTGGGTTTTTTTCCCACAACCAATTTATGTCAGGCAGAATCAAAACGAGTTGGATGTCAATACAAACTAGGACCTTCCAGTTTCTGTTCCTTTCCCTTCTGTAGTTTTGATATAAATTTATCCCCTTTTACTTAAAAAACATTCAGGATAGTGTTCCAAAAATAATTTTGTTGCTTATTTCAGACCAAAGTTTTTCTTTTTTAGAACTTCAACTTATTGTCTTTCATGTCCCACTCCTCTTTCAGTTCTTCACCTTTCCCTGACAACAAAATGTCACCTGCCACATCTATCTTCATGACACTCAGCTGAGGGGCTTCAAGCCTGTGACCAATGTGGTTGCCCACCCACAGTGGCCCATGTTCCAACATCACCTGATGATGACAACAATGCTTTAACCCCCAAACAGCACTTTTTCTGTCCTAAATGATCCCCACCTACATCATCTCCCAGTGCGTTTTTACCAAAATCAGCTTTAGGCTTTATTCTTGCTACTTTTGTGTGGAAGAAGCATCCACACATATCAGGACGTATCAGGATCCTCTTCTAACAGCTTCTCTTCCATAACAACCTCACACAACATGATAATGGTTGGCTTAGAAGTCAAAGGTAGTCTTTTCATACTGTCATTAACAAACACACTTCCTCCTGTTTCAAACTCTTCAGGCATGGGCCTATGTTTCACTATGTGTTTGTACAGCACTTAACACAATCTTACTGACTGCCAGCCGTGGGTTGCAGCTCAAGCAGAGCTTGAAACACAGGAAGCAGAGCTTCAGCAAGATGATCCAAGGAAAAAGAATATCATGTTACTTCTCCAGTTACATATGCTCTGTGGGACAGTTTCTCATTTCAGCCACCGCAGTGTAAATCTGGAATAATTCCACTGGAAAGCTGCTCTTCTGCACCAGAACATGGTGTATTGTATCTACTGTTTGCTGTTAAACACGGGGGATGACTTTTCCATTTATACATCATTTCTTTCACGCTTTAACATTATTTCAGGCTTTGCATGCTAGGCTAGTTATGATTCATATGGCACCAAAATAAATCTCTTCCTCCTGCCTCTGCCTTTTTTTCTTATTCAACAGAGGGGAAGATGTGCTAATTAAGTCTCTTTTTTATTGAAGACAGATGCACATTTTCAGCAGTTTACTGGAAGTGTCATTTCTAAAAAAATATGGGAAACTGCAAAAAAAAAGCATCACTTCAAGTATGCCTGCAGGAAGAAGGGATACTTCTTATCTGCTATTCAGAAGTGCTTGTGTAGTACTAACAGGCAATTGCTGTAGGGTTTCACAGACCCCAGGAAGATCCTGTGCCCAGGGGCCCATCTCAGCTTTACTTACATCCATCCTGTGTCCAGGTACATTCCTCCAAATCTGTCAGCAGTGTTGACAGGGGCCTGTGGCTGGCAGAAGCAGCTGCTGGTTGCCTCATTGGAGTGTGAAGCACTTTGGAGGTTTGGTTTTCAGAGCACAGGTAGCAGAAGGGAGGAGGGTGGATGTGGATGGCACCAAGAAGTGTCAGCTGGCAGGGACCTGGGCAGAAAGGACAAGGGAGAGGGCTGGCAGCAGTGCAGAGATGTCTGATGGGGAGTCAGGAGAGTCTGTGGTACATGTGTTGCTTTGGAGCAGGAAAGGGCACTGGGGGTTTGGGATGAGAAGGAGAAAGTGGCAGAAGCTCAGGGCTGGTAAGAAGCTTTGATTTAGAGGCAGAGGTACAGAGAAACCTGCCCTCTTCTCGGTCCTCTTTCCACAAGCTTTGTCTTTGCTCGTGGGAAACCATCAACTGACATTGTTGAAGTAATTTCATCAGAGAGTAACAGTGCCCAGTCCTGACTGCAGCTGGAGCTGGGGGCCTTCAGAGCAGTTCATTGCATTAAAGAAAACTGCATGTGAAGTGCTTCAATTCTTCAGGTTGTCCTGTGACTCTAAAAAGTCAAGTGATAAAAGAGTTATGTTGATTTGAAACCATAAAGTTCCCCAATCTATTATTGTTTAATAAACTAAATTAGTCAACCTTGATTAAAAAAAATGACTAATAATCAGGAATAAGAGATAACATCACTGATTTTTTCCAAATTAATTTATTTCCAGACAGATAAATGTCTTCAAAATCACTGATCAACTTAGAGAACAGAACTAGAATGCTTTTTTCCCAAGAATTTCAATATATTCTGTCCAGTGGCCATGAAAGAAAGAGAGGAGTGTCATCTGGGAAAGAAAGGCACTTCAGTAATTCTCTTTATTTATTTCTGGTAACATCCATTTGGCAAGTCAATTAAAAAGAATAACAAACAACCACTGTAATTCTTCTAAAAACAGAAGAGTAAATAAAGTTTCATAGAAAACAACAAAATAATAACAGTTTCAATGTCTAATTAGAAATTGTAACTGTTTTGATGATATTCTAACTGGAGAGGTTGTTTAGAGTCAGAGAAAGCACTGGGGCTGCCAATGAAGTACCACAAAGGGATTTCTGAAAACTCCAGGGATGTATTGGCACAAGACAGGTTTGTGAATGTGCCTTGAATTTCTTGGTGCCAGTTATCCTCTCTGATCTGTGCAACTTTGAGTGTACAGACCACACTCAGCAAGCATTTTAAATGTCCTGTGTAGCTATAAAAGTTAAAGTTTAAACTGAGTCCTTTCCAAAAAGCATGTGGAGACAACCATCAGACAAAGTGTTGGCTATGGCCAAACGCTAGAAAGAAGCTCCTAAGATCTATAAATAAGCAAAACCTGACAGATTAGCTGAGGGGAGCAAATGCATGTCTCTGCTGACTCAAATATTCACTCCTGCTACTAAATAGTGCTTTTATAAAGAAGCAATAAACTATATCCACTAACTGTCAATGTCTCTATTCTCAACTCTGTGTTATGAAGATCTCTATCTAGGAATAAACTTCCTCTAAGATAAAACAAGACTGAGAGCTTTGGAGACAATAGATGGATTGTCCCTGTAGCTGCAGAGACTAATCCTTAAACATTTTAAAGAATACAGTGTATTCTTCAAATTGTACCTAACACAATTACACTTTGTTAAAAATTGGCTCTTGGTAATATGGGGGATGGAGGAATAGGTACAGTTCTACCTTTTTGCTTTTCTTTCAAAAGCCCAAGTGGCCACATTTTGTCTCTGATTATCCTTTATTGTCTTCCCAAACCTGTATGTATGTACATTGAGGGATATTTTTGCATATGGCTTTAGGAAGCATAGTACACAAATGCATTTTCATTAAATTAGTGACTCTGATACAGATAGCCAGTATTAGATTATTGCAGTTTACACAAATGAATGTAGACAATATAAATCTAAGCTATACATCAAGAATCTAAAAAGGAAAAAAAAATCATGTTACAATAACTGCTTTTGCCAGTAATGCAGCTGGCAATACAGCTGTGACTTTGCAGAAAATAACTTTTATCTCCAGTCTTTTTATGTAGAGCAACAATTAAGTAAAATAGAACCATATGATATTACAAATGGGAAGGAGTTCTTTGAAATACTTTTACTTAGAAAAAAAAAAAGAAAGAATATGAAAATGTGTCTTAATATGCACTGGTTCCACTAGCTCAATGTCAAAAAGTGAAGAGGACAATACAGCAGTCTGAGACCGATAAAATGTAATTGTCTCTGCTCTGCCTGTGGCACGTGTAGAACTTATGCTGTTGCATAGTTTGAGCTACTTGTATGCTGTGACATTTCTAACTGCTTCCAGCTCCAGCTTCGTCACACCCGCGGTGCTCCCGGCCTGGGAGCTACCCTCCATGCCATAAAGTCACATCCAGGTCACATCCATCTGATCCATGCCGTAAAGTCAGGATGGCCTGCAGCTCTGATGATGCCGAGCTGCTTGTGGAAAGCAAACACTTGTCGTGGACGCAGTGTCCTGCAGCTTTTGGAGGGCGGGGTGCATTCAGCCTCTCCGAGCCGCTCTCTGCAATCTGGAAGGTACGGGTGCTCTAGTATGGGTGGAGAAGGAAGGCCTCTGTCAGACAAAAGTTTTCAGCTCTTCCAGTATCTGAAAACCATGGGTGGTACCCTTTGTGTTGCCTAAATACAGCTTTTCCTGCCTGACACCTGTATGTGCATCTGTGCTAGAGAGATGTACAGAACAGCAGGTGACACAGCACAGCCATACCCCTCTGACATCAGCAGGGTGGCCTGGGGGGCTGCAGCTTCTGTGAGGCTGTGCTGGAGTTTGCTGGGGTAGAGTTAATTTTCTTCATAGCAGCTGGTGTGGGGCTGTGTTTTGTCATTGTGCTGGAAACAGTGCTGATAACATAGAGATGTTTTCATTATTGCTGAGAATTCACACGGAGTTCAGGTCTTTTCTGCTCCTCACCCCACCCCACCAGCAACAGGTGAGCAAGGATCTGGGAGGGGACACAGCCAGGACAGATGACCCCAACTGACCCATGGGATATCCCAGACCATATGGCATCAAGTTGAGCATGTAGAGCTGACGGAAGAAGAGGGAAGTGGGAGATGTTCAGAGTGATGGAATTTGTCTTCCCAAGTCACTGTTACTCACGATGGAGCCCTGCTTTCCTGGGGATGGCTGAACACCTGCCTGCCCAGTGTTGAATGATTTCCTTGTTTCTCCTTGCTTGCGTGAGTAGCTTTTGCTTTCCCTATTAAACTGTCTCAACCCACAAGGTTTCTCACTCTCAACCTTTAGATTCTCTCCCCCATTCCACCTTCAGGGAATGAGTGAGAGGCTGTGTGGAGTTGGGGCTAAACTGCTGCAGAGGCACATCTAAGCCATGGTGAAGTAAACATCTCCAGCATCCCCAGCAGCCAAATTCAGTGGTGAATATGAAGGGTGCCCCACTCTGGTAAACTCTTACAAAAAGTGTTTCGCCTTCCACTAGGCAGAAAGCAGCTGAAAACAATGGATGTCAGTGCGAAGGCATTTTCTAAATTTTCTAATCTCTGCACTTTCTAAGTTATAATTCACATGTGAGCAAAAATCTCAATAAAGGAGAAATGTCTTCTCCATTTTTATCCAAGCAACGGTTGCTTCTGTAATGGCAATTTGCAATGCAACATGTTATCAATCAATTTAGCATTAGAGAATATTGATATTAGATAGTTTTGAGGGTTTGTTCCTAGGTACGAGTTTGATGTAGATCTTTTTCAGACATTAGCTTTTCGGAAGGAAGTGGGGGTGGTTTCACAGCAAAAGTGGTATGACACCAGATGAGATTCAGCCATTTCTGTCCTCCAAAGTGTTGTAACACAACTCAGCGTGAAGAGCAATCAGAATAACCCTGTGTTGTGAAGCTGCTACAAAGCTGGCTGGCAGACTACAAGTATTTGCTCACATAACAGGTCTGTCAGATTGGAGCATAACATGTGGGTCTGAGAAAATCATCGAAGGGCTTTGGTTCTTGTCAACTTGTGACTTACACAACTCTGTTCCCATATGTTTTGCATTATTTGAGAGAATGCTGGATCCATTTTACTTCAGATGAATTCTAAAAGAGATAAATATGTATAAATCTGAGAAAGAAAAATAATTTGGTATTTTGTCTTGCAAGACTGGCCTCCTGAGATGGGGAGAAAGGCATCTCCCTCAACAGGAGCAGTGGGCTAGAGATTATATCCTAAAAGTCACTGTGGGATGTAAAATTGTGTTGATGCAAAGTAATCCTCTTGGTCCAGTCTGGGAGTAGGGTTTTGACTCATTTTAAGTTATGAGAAACCTCCTGGAGCAGCTTTTATTTTCTCTTTTCTGTGTCTCAGCTTTGTCAAGACTCACCTAAGCTTTCAGCATATAGAAATATTCTGTTTTTCAACCCAACCAAAGCTTCATGACAAATCAGGAAATGTGCAGGCCTCTCCAGAGCACAGAAAGTCAGATTTCTGTAAAATATCCACTCTGATCTTAAATTAATGTGAAAAAACGTGTTTTCAGTGGTCTGTGAGGAAAATCTAAGCCTCGAAGTGCGTCAGAATTTAAAATTGCACTGGGATTTTTGTGGGGATTTTTCTCTTCCAGAAGGGCTCTATAGCCAAGGAAACCAATAACATTTTGCTGGACTAAGTTTGTTTGTTTTGAACTGGGCTGACTCAAACAGTAAACTTCACAACTTTGTTTTTCCTTAATTGTGTTGCACATGTTTTGCCAAGTGTTCTTGCTGATAATCAAAGCAGCAATCTCTCCTCGGAATCTGCCAGGGCCATTTTCCGCTGCAAATCTGTAGATGCTCAACCTAAGTATATATTTGAGCATAAGAGAGCAAATCTGAAGCTGAAATCCTCTTCTATCAGAAGCAGGTGCCACCTATCTCAAACATTCTTCTCCTACACCCCAGGCCTCCACAGCGGGGGCCCATGATGAGGCAATGATTGCAGATCAGGCCAATGGCAGCTGCTCTTGAAGGATGGAAATGTAGGCATTGACCACCTTATTGTAAAAAAGATGATTGAAATCCTTTGGGCTGCAATGGGATATTTTCTTTTTTTGTTTGGTGGAAAGGGAAAGGCTGGGGAGAGGTCTTGTTAGCTTGCTTTTAGTTTTGTAATGAAAATTATTTCAGTATAGCTTCCTTAAACTGTAAAGATGTGATTATTAGCTGGGAACTCTTAGCTATAAAGGGAAAATTGCAACAGGACAAAAATAGAGTTTGGTTCCAATAAACATTCTAAGGTTTCATACTATTTCACCTGAATTTAGTGTTAAAAGTTTAAACATTGAAATTGTTCTCCAAAGGAAAGGTTCCAACTTGCTGTGAGTCACTAATTGATCATTATCATGTTCTGACACATTTTTTTGAAAAATAAATTGGTATGTCTGAAACTCATTGCTTCAGTGTGGTTTATTGAACAAGGAGGTATGTCTGGTCCTCCAAACCAGTTCCATATCAACTGTATCACTCCCAAAACCCTATTGATCCATTCAAGAATTTTGCTTTAAAAAAAATCTGGTTTTAACATGTGGATCAGACTTTTAGACCACTGTATGTTTCCTGCAATACATTATCAGATTTATCAAAGGGACACCATAAACATTTAATTTAAATATGAATGTTTTGTGTCAAGCCAACAAACTAGTAATGCCAAAACTCAATAAGGTCTGGGTTGGACAGACCTGAAGCAAAATTCTGAGCTTCGGCTTTCCCGATGAAAAATATTTTTTTCCCAGTAACACTGAAATTTACTTATGGAAAAGTGAACAGTGCACTAACAATAACGTTCTTGAGCTCTCTTGTATGAACTACCCAGGCACTGGATTTACTGTATAAGACCGGTTATATGCCCCTAAAATTTGGGAGAATATATATATGTATATATCAGGTCTTGTTATACGTTTTTAAATTGTATAATGTTAAATCACATCAGAGACAAAAAAGCCATGTGTGTCCTTATAAGAATACAAAGGAAGAGAAACAAAACTTTCTCATTATTTTGAAATGAGAAACTCCACCAAAAATTTTGTTGGATAATTTATCATGCTGACATTACCATTTCTGAAATGTTTTATTTTTGTAAAAGACTTTTAAAATCAGTTTTTATCTCCCTCTTGGTAGCAAAAGACACTCTGAAACTAGTGAATGTATGTTAGAAAATGTTTACTTGAACTTTCTAAAACAAACTATTCATCTTGGGTGTAACAGAAATGCTCTCTTTTATATTACTGTTCCCACGTCACTCTACAGCAACTGGCCAACCAAAACACCTACTTAAAAAGATGACCTATACCATTGCAAGCTCCTTGGCTACTCTACCATTGAATTTCAGTCGATAAATTTGCATTTAGCTTATAATTTGTTCAATATGCCTTACTAATTTGGCAATATTTATTTTGGCACATAAAATAGAAGGCAGCTGCTTTAAATGTCCTGCTAAGTTCTTTGTTTTGTTTTGAGAGGTTTCTTTTTTCTTTCTCTTTTTTTTTTTTCTTACCCTTTTCTTTTTCCTTCGTAAAAGGATCTAAGATGTGAAAAAGCTCCAGTGTCGTGGACAGGGCTGAGTTTCCTGTTTATGAGTCACCATAAATATGAAAGGTGCTGGTTGACATTTCTCAGCTGAGGGATTCGACACAAGTCTGTGTTGAGAGCAAATCCCCAAGCAGGGTGGTCTTGTGTTGACTTGTCGACCTTGTACATTGTTGAATGGAATCACTTTTAAAGAACAGTAGTTAAAGGAAAAGTCAGCTCCTCTAGCAGCTCTTCTTACTGTTACTCTGTTTAGAAAAGTGTGTTATTGTATCTTGGCTGTGTAGAAATGATTGTTGAATCATGGTTTTTAAAGAGAGAGCAATTAGCAATATATACTTGGATTTATTCTTGCAAGGAATTTCCCTTAATTTCCCTCATTTCCTAGTGTTTTTACATTCCTTCTCAAGACTGAAGTAGCCAAAACGTTGTGTAACTCTTGCTAGTGGACAACCAAGGTAAACACAAGTAAAATTTTTTGTGTATTTTGTGGGCACACCTGCCTGGTGTGTCTCTCAGCCACAGCAGTGCTTTCATTACAGAGATTTCTTTAGCCTACTAATTGCAGGTGCAAAAGGGGAATGTAGATATGGTTAATGTCTGCTGAAAACACTGAGCTAGATAGAGGAGGTGTTGTAAAGAGCATACATGGAGGTTTGTGCTAGGATGTGACTGAGTCATAAATCAAGTGTAAGTAAAGGAATGTGTACTGGTAAGAGCGTCACTCAAGCTGCCTGCTCTCCACGCTGTGCAAGATTCTAATTGCTGTGAGTGCGAGTGAGTTTTCCACCTAAACCCCAGCATTTTGGGGTTTATCTTAAATAACCCTGGGGCCAATTCCCTTGGTGGCAGTGTGATGCTGTAATATATCAGTAATTAAATCAGCAGTAGGTATAAAACATACAAGAATATATATGGGAAGACACACTGAGATACCTCCAATAAGCTCTGAACAACACTTCCTTAACGTACACATGGAAGGGAATGTTCCAGGTCAGTGGCCACAGCAGTGAGAAAAAGATACTTACAGGACTTTTGTATTCCTTGATTTTATTCTGCAAGAAAAAAAGCCAAGCATGCATTTTTGGTTCACAACATTTTGAAGGTGAGCAGCTCTCCAATAAGAATGTAGATTAGAGGCTAGAAAATTAAGAAGGCGGAATAGGGAGGGAGAGATTGAACTGAGTATCTGTGTAAAAGAAGATGACACAGGAGATAAACTGACAGAAGTGTTAGACAAGCTAGCTTGGGATAAAGACTGGCAATGGTTAGCAGCAGTCATAGTTAACTTTTCCAGTTTCAGAA
>WAAE01023374.1:0-47394 GCA_013400495.1 Nicator chloris
CTTGATGATCTTAGAAGTCTTTTTTAGCTAAACAATTTTATGATTCTATGAATTCAGAAATCAGCAATTGGCAGAGTCCTACTTTCACTGCAAGCTATTTCCTCTTTTTCAGATTTATCCAAGACTGTTTTTTCTCAGAAATAAATCATCAGCTGAGTTTCTTTCCAACAAACACTCATAAAACTTATTTACTCAAACTGAATAGGTAGATTTTAAACATAAAACCTGACTTTTGTTACCAAATATAAAAAAAAATGCAGCTAGGAATAAGTTTATAGCCAAACACACAAAATTCTCACCTTCCTTATTCATCTTAAGTTTTAAAATAAAAGTTTTATTTTATTGCTATTTAAAAATATTTGTAATTACTGAAGTATGCCTTAACATTTTAAACTCCTAAAACTAAGCATTTAATTCCTGCAACATTCTCATCCTCCAATGATTGCAATTTAGAGGGAGATGCAATATGGAAAAATATCTACCATACTTCTAGGAAAAAAAACCCCAGTAATTACTGTTACTCAGGTAACCAATGCTCTAAAAAAGCTCAGATATTTGTACTCCAAAATTCTAGGCTACTGATCAGTTATTCAGCCATCAGCTGTGTCACCTAAACAAGGTTCCCCCCTCACTTCCACATCCTACTCACTTCAACCTTCCCCTCCTTTAAAACAAATCTTGCTTGAAAATTAGGAAAACTGACAAAATGTTATTGCCTTCTTCTAAATTATCTTGACCTTTCAGGAGGAAAATCAAAATCTGTTTTCATTATGGTGTATCTACTTGTAAAATAAGAAAACTGTTTCCTGTACCTTGGGGTCAGAAGGTCCATGGGATGTATCAGATTGTTAACCTGAACACCACAAATTATTACACATTTTCCAAGTACCCTGACAGCAAGGTAAGTAGCTTTTACATGGATAACAAATACTGCCTGGGCATACAACCTGCCGTGGGCTGGAAACCTCAAGAGATTCACCACTTTCTCTAATGGCAGGAAGGGCAATTTACTGGTTTGAAGAGCTACAGCTGTTCACCTTTCCATTTAGCTCTTCAGACAGTGTTTCTAGTTATGCTTATCACTCTCTAAATGGGAAGAGGAAAATAAATTTCAAAAAGGAAAGTAAAAAAACCGAGTCCAATACACATTCTTGTCAAGGCAGCTAAGATGTTCAGTCTCTTGTACAGTCAGGGTATGGTAAGTGTTTAAGCTGCTTTCAAACTGATTTCCTAAAGCTCTACCACAGATGTTTTTCATCTCTTCTGCCAGCTCTCCTTCATTTTAGCACACCTTGTCCTGGGCCAGCACTCTCAGTCATTGCACCAGCTTCATCTGACCCATGCATCTCCTAATCTCTTTCTTCCTCTTACAACCTTGCCCTTGCCAGCACCTTGCTCAGCACTTCACTGACCGCTCTACCAGCGCCACCTTCCTGGGGCCCTCTCTCCCACTTCTATCTTGGAAAGGCAGGAGGGATCCTGCGGAAACAAACAGTTCTTTATCAGCAGTGTTTGTCACTCCTCCTGTTTGCTCCTGGGAAATCTCCTCCAACCACAAAAATTCAGTTTATCCTCTCTACAGATGGATCTCACAGAATTACCTCCTACTCCAAGTCTCTCTCTCCTTATCCAAGCTGGAAATTTCAACTCTTCTCTCTGACATTTCCTTGGCATTATCCAGCTATTAGGTTAAGCTCTACACAGGTGGACAAATCACTTATCTCCTGTCCCATACAAACTTTCCCAAGAGGTTCTTATTAAATAGCCAGCATCCTGCCAATCCCTCAGCCTGCAGACTGATCATTACATTCAACAAGAAGTTCTGTGTCTAAATCCTGTAGAAAGAACATGCATACAATGTACGTAAAATGCAGACTCTTTTCTGATCTCTTAGACCACTAAAATGGTTATCCTGGTTTATAAAATGATATCCTTTTATCCTGAAAGATCTTCCTTCTTTTCTCAGGCTTCAACCAAGTGAATCCAACTTCAAGGATTTCTGAAAGGACATAAGCAATGGTCATCTCCTGCACATGCCGCTGGGCTATTTCAACTCTTTTATTGCTATTTAATTCATGTAAACTCCCCCCCAAATACTTTTCCCACCATTTTAATAACCCTCTCAGTCTTCTCAGCCTTTTCTCTTGATCATTTTTTATTAGTTTTTTATCCTTCATCAGCAACAAAGCAACTTATCTCACAAAGACGACCTGACTAATCAATCCATTCAACATTTTTTAGACATTTATCTTTGGATGACATTAAGTCTGTATTAAAATTATCTGGACAGGAATCTAGTAACTAGCAATATAAATGCAGGTGGGAAAAAAAGCAGCTGCTCACACTCCATGATTTCCATATTACATCACTTCCAGGAATTTTTTCACCACTAATAATTATTGTTGCTCTTTCTATCCCACCTGAAGGTTTTCAAAAGACCTTTTCAAGATGTGAAAACTAGGATCAGATACAGAATTTGAGTGTTCTTGTCATTAATAACACCTCTACCATGCCAGGAGAAAAATCCTATCAACCAAGGATTAAATTAGCCCACCCTTCTCTTCCTATAATGCTGCACTGATACCTTAAGAGTTCTGTAACCAGCTTGATCTTATACTTTTGCAGAGTTGCTGTTTTCCAGAATACAGTCCCTCATGCTTCATGTCTGGAAAACTTTTCACCAAGAAACCTGAACAGCTACATCCCGTATACATACCTTTCATTTTACTCATCAAAAAGAAATAAATAATTCTTCATGGCTACTTACTTATTATTACAATCTGGTAAGCAGCATAATTGCATGCTTTTTTAAGCTTCTGTCTCAGAAATGAAAATGTTAAATAGTATCTTGGCTAGGCCCAGTTCTGGAATATCTTGATTTTCAGTTTATTTCCTACAGGTACCTATCTACTTGTTTATATTTTACAGTCAGCTGCCGCTCCATTCACCTGGCAGGCTTTTGCTGATGTGCTGTAATGGTTTCCCAACAAGAAAGCTGTATTATACAGAGCCACAAGCTGACAGACAGAAGAATTAAGAAACCTGTGTCAGTCTCAGCACAGGACCAGCGGCAGATGTGGAAAGAAAGGCTGTGGGATCTACTCTGTATTTATGTCACAGCCCATCATCTGTTTTTGTGTCAGCCAAGAGTAGCCAGGAGGCACAAATGGCCGTGAACTCATCTCTCTCCACTTCATCCTGTCAGAGCTTATGATGCAGCTCACAGCCTGGCAGCCACAGGGTCCAAGGACAAACGCTAAAGGGCACACAGAAAGAGGATGAGGTTTGACAGGTTATATGCACAAGAAGCAATTTCAGCTTTGGATTCTCACTTCACTTATAGTGGTGACAACTTGTGATTATGCAAAACATGTCCAAAACCAGTCTCCTTAGCTTTGTCAGGAGATAGCATTTCATACAGTCCTACACTGTCAGCCCTACTCATAGGGGGAAGGGACACGGGGTGAAAGATAAAATCCTTCAGCAGTGCCACCTCCCGCAGCAGCCACGGGCACAACACATTGGCCAAAGGGTAATTCTGCTGTGCCAGGTACTTACAGGCCACAAACAAATTGAAGCCCCGTGCCAAGGAGACACAGACTTACACCCTGGAAACCTAAGCAAAATTTAAGTGTACAGCTTAGAGAGAAGCACTTATGTGCTCTGGGAAAAGCTCCTTGCTGCACAGTGCCAGCTTAAGCATGCTCTTGCTCAAGCCAGGAGATGAAATTTCCATGGATTCCCTGAAGCAGAGTAGGAAGCTACCCACCTGCCACAGTTCTTCCCCTCCTTCCCTCCGGTTTACATATCCCACACCATTTTCTCTTGACAAGTGCTATTCAGCTTACCATGGTGGAATAGCTATTTGACTGGCTGGTTCCCAACTGAGGTGCTTTTCATCAGATCAGATGTGGGAAGCTCCTTAAAGGCTTTTTAGAGAAAGCAGCTACATGATTTCATAAAGACAGAAAAGCTCAAAGCACAGCGATAAAAGGCATTTTAATAGATCCATTCATACTAACACAGGAGATACTGTGTGCTGAAAACAGGGAAATATAATACATTTCTAGCATGATAGGCCAGAAGATTTAATTGCTAGCTTTGCTTTGAACCTGACAGCGATTACTACTCTACTAACTCTTGAATGCACTCCTAAAGAAACTTCATCATTTTAGATTTTTAAGAAGAGATGGTCGGATGTAGTTATCAGGTTTATTATAATATATATAATAGAAAGGCACACAGAATTAAGCCCTTGTGACAAGACAATTCCCCACCACAGACACACCTGCTTATTAAAAAGCTGGAATGGAAAATGTCTTCCCTGTATTTATTTTTCCTTCCAATGAAGCACAAACAATCAAAACCTTCAGTTAAAATAATGAAATCACAATCTCATATTCATTTTACTGGATGAGCTTTTCTAAGCTTTCCAGAAGATCCCTAAATGTAGTAAAGTTGACTAAATATTGTATGTTTTCCTATAAAAAGATAGAGGTAGGCATATCACACCATTTTAAAAATAATGTAACTGTATAGGTAAAAAAATGCTTTTCCCACATGGCTAGTCTAATTTCCAAGGGGAAAAAAATAAAATAATTTGACCACAATTGGGATCTGAGTGTGGTGTAAAAACAGTCTAAGTCTTGCAACTTTCTCATCATTGTATGAGAACAGAAACCCATTTTCAATTCCTTCATTTGTAAAGAATTTAAAGTTATTGTTCACTTACAAGTACTAGAGAGAAATTAAACTAAAAAAGGGTTTAAAGTTCAGTCTGACCTAGAAATCAACACAGACTTAACCCAAACTCATTGTCTTATTCAATTACAAATGGACCAAAGTAGTTGCCCATAATCTCAGATACATTGAAACACACAAGGTATTTGACTGAAAGAAAAAAAGGAAACTTTCTTTCATGCTGAAGATCCTGGATTCACATTCCTTCCCTCTTGAAACTTGACCACACAGGAGATGGACTTGCTATCGAGAAACACACCGGGCAACTCCTTTCAGGCTACAAAGTAGCCACACAACACACGAAGAGGCACAGATGTGAACTGAGGTACTACTGCATTCTGCATAGGCTAAACCAGACAGACTGACATGGCAATGGCTCCATCACTGTGACTGGCAGTGAGGTGCACAGCCAAAATAAAGGCAAACCAGGAGGCAAGAAGAAATTGATACAATGGCATTATCCCAAAGCATATGCTCCCTGTAACGCTGGAACTTTGGGGGATAGTCTCCCTATGCCTGTTGGATGACAGTTGTCTCAAGGTGAGCGTCAGTACTCTTCTATATCTTCTGCCATATCAGACATTTCCCAAAGACACTACCAGTTAAAAGAAGACTATGTCTTGGATGGGAAAGGGAATTACATATGCAAATTATCTTCAGGTTTTTGCCTCACATTTTCAATGGAGTCTCAAAACTAAGTCAATTAACACACACAGAGAAGGACAGAGAGTGTGTGAAAAGAAGGAAAATATGCAAATAGGAATTGTCATGAAGGAAAATACAGCTCTACATGCAGAGCACACAGCCCCTTCCCTGTGTGCTCATTTATGACAAGGCATGCAATGCTGCAATTCATAACACCATAGTAGCCAAAGGCTCATTCAACTTAGATGCCTTCGTGGCTAACACCAGACAATCCTCTGAAAGGGTTCTCAAATAATTCATAACTTTCCCATCACACAGCACTGCTCATTCATTGGTGGGCACACCAAGCATTCACACATTAAGAGCTCATACAGTTTAAGACATACCCAGATCGTACATCAGATGCCCAACATTTGTTCATTTTGGGACAGATTGCCCCAAAGCCACTCTTGGCATCTGAATACCTTGCATATGTGGTACTTCCCTGGAAAAGATGACATCTAGAAAAGTATACTACATTGAGAGGAAAACCACTGTATTTACATTATTGTTTTATGAGAAGTTCATATTTTTTTTTCTTTCATAGTTTCATTATATTCTTTAACTGTTAACATTCACAGAAAACATCAAAATTCAAACAGCAAATATTTTTGGAAATAATTTATGCACAGTATCCCTATTTCAAAATATCTTCATTTCCTTATTTCCATGTACTGAATGGCTGCTGAGTAGGAAGAAGAATATGGAGAAGAAACTGGAGAAGACTTTTGTATTATTACTATGAAAACTAACTTGCTTTAAAGAAATATGGAAACAGTATATTCTGGAAAGAAGTTCTTTGCTAAACAAGATCCTCGCAGACTTTCCATCACTGTAGGTATGTAATAGTTTTAAACATCAGGAGCCACCTCAATTAAAGAGAAAGTCAGTTTGGAACTTAGACTCCCCAAGAACATAATGATGCAATCACAGACTGTTCTGTTACAAAGCTCTTTTGAGCATTCAATAAATGCATTAAAACATGATGTGCTTTATCTGAGGGACATATTCAAAAATGAAGTGCCCATATAAAATAGGAACACAAGTCTTCAAAATTAGTCTTTATTTTCTTGTTACAGCATTTATTGTTTTCAGTTAGTGGAAATCTACATATTTTCACTGAATGAAAAAATCAAAGCCTGGTAAATGTCTGGGAACAATCTCCTTGATTAATCTCTGATTTTATCCCACTCAAGCACTGAAACAGTTGGACAGCAAACACAAAGACTTTAGCTAATATGAAATACCCAAACTCAGGTCTACAGCTCTGACAAAGAGGTCTTCCTAGAAATGTGTAGGAAATGCTATTTGCTGATGATCAGATACTAACTTTCTGCAGCCTTTCAGCAATTTCCAAGAGCTCAGACACATACCGTCTTTCATTTAAGCCTGCTTAAGTTTCTTTGACTGTAAAGTTTATTTTTGTTGGGTTTTGTTTGTTTTTTAAGAGAATGATCTCCTCTCTTTCCTGTAAAGCTCCACACACCATGAATTCTTCATAACTAGTAGGGCTGGATAAGTCCCACATTAAGGCAATCACATAGAAACTCCCTTGGTTTTGAGGAAACAAGTGGATTTTCACATTAGCTGAGGTGATTTTGATAGTACATCCTTATGTGCACATATTGTTTTACCCTGGAACTCTCCAGGTTATATTTTAGTAACATCCTGTCCAGCACAGCACAGAAACTGTTTTGTTTTGCAGGGTTTTTTGTGTTTTGTTTTTTTTTTCCCTCCAAAAATAGCACCATCTTTGCCCTACCACAGCTCAAAATCAGAATTGGTCGATAGCACAGTGCAAATACACTTATTTCAATGAAAAGGATGGATTCAGTCTCATGAAATGAAGCTGCACAAGAAAAGATACTAAGGTGAAAGGGAAAAAGCAGAGATCTTCACTGCCCTTGCAGCAATCCCTCCTGAAGCTGCCACTAACAGCAGTGTTGCCAGCCAGCAAAATGGTACATCACTATTATTAGCACAATGAAGGGGGCACAATGGTTTGACTCTTCCTTATATTGGCAGCTGTGGTGAATCATCCCATCCAAAAGCAACTATTCCTATTAATAAAAGTTACAAGGACACGGCTGTGTTGGTCTGAAGTCCAACACAGCAGAACCATGGAGGACAGAAAAAAATCAAACCAAAGAAACCTCCAAAAAACCCCATCCAGGCCTTTCAGAGAAGACAGAGCAAAACAGCAAACTTTCTAAAAAAGAGCAGTCCATGAAAACACATTTATCTGTAACTATATGAAAGCTTCACAGTAGTCTAAACTGAAAATCAGGGAACACAGTCAAACATTATATTTCATTCAAATCTGTGAACTTGAGCTTTCTAAGGAGCTAATGGAAATGTGAAGTGACTGACACAAATATTTAGCACTAGCTGACAGTTTGCTAAAAAGACTACCACATTCTCTGGATTCATGAATTGTCTATGAATTTGTCATACCTTGATTTTTGACTGAATATGTAACATGAACTGAAGTGAGAACTACCCTGTTGTTCCCTCTGAAGTGAGATTTTATTTTTAAGACAATGACTAGAACAAAAGAGAAGACAAGTGGCTTATCACACTCCTAGTGACTCTACAGATGCAAAGGGGTTAAGACAGTAAAACCACTAACAACTATTATGTCTCACCCTCAATAAAAGCCATTGGTAAAACCTTTAAGAATGGATTTTTAGACATAAATCCATGCAAACAGCTGGTGCTGCTGCTCCAGTGGGACATCACATCATGCAAGGAAGGAGATAGGCGACATGAGGTTACACATTCTGAACACCACCACAGCTGATACCCAGTGACAGCAGTAGTTTGATGGAGCCAAGCTGTTTCCTTCAACAAGCAGCAGAGGTGAAAAACTACAGTGGAGAGAAGGATGAACTCACAGTGCAGAGAATGACTCCCTCAGAGCCACAAGGATCCAAAGTACAGGGCACAACCAAACACACAGAGCGGGGCCAACAACAGCATGGATAGATGCCAGGGTCAGCAGTACTGCTTTGAGCAAGCTTCACACAGCACCAATTCTTCCAGCACAACCTTCCCCAAGGCCAGGGACTGTCACATCACATTGTAGAGACAAACAAACAAGCTTGTAGCCTTGAGACAAACTTGCACCCTGCAGATGAGTATGAATGGATGAGCATCCATAAACTTCGAAGGTATTTAAGTGCTTACCATCAGAACTACAGATAAAACATACTGCACCCTTAGGAAGCAGTTGGCTTCAGCTCCTGTAGAAGCTACGAGGTTCACCATGTTGTGCTTAACCTGTATCAGTTTCACTTCTCAGTGATTAACAGGAAGAGACAACTGCTCTGTTCTGCCTGAAGCACAAAGCTTACGACCTCAGCTCAGTCTTTGGAGCAAGCCAGAGCCCAGCAGGCTCCAAGTGTGGTCCTGAGGATCAATGAGACTGAACAACAAGATGGAATACCCATCAACAGCCCAACTGAGCTGGCACACGCATCCTACAGCTGTGACTGTGGTTATCTGACCTCTCACAGCTTTCCAGCAAGAGTGACACCTAATGAATACTGTCACATCTTTGCTAGAAAGCTAGACACACACACCTAAGAAACAGTAATCGACACCAGCAAAATCTTGTAATTTAAAGTAGAGAAAAATCACCAGCAAACCTTTCAAAAGATAAGATGTCAATAAATATCAGAAGTACAAAGAAAAAAAAAATCAGAAAGCACTAATAAAACGTTGGGCTTGGTTCGGTTGGGTTTTTTTAAAATTTAAATATGGCCTGCCTTTCCACAAATCTAACACACCTTATACACCCTCAACATGTATCCCTTGGTCAGCACTTTTTCCACAAAAGCAAGAACAGATAGTACACATCAAAGGTAAAGGTAATGCATAATTAATCTAAGAAAGTAGGTGTAGGTGTTTTCTCCTCTAGGCTCCAACTGCATGACAGGAAATACATTATTCATGAGGGAAGATGATGGTACAACATTAATCAAGTCAGCATGACAAGACAAACAAAGACCACAAGATGTATTCAACAGATAGCAGTGTGCAAAAGTGATCAGCTAACTGAAAGGTTCACACAGAGTCTGTTTACAGAAAACAAATACTGAGAAGAAATACAGAAATAAGACTGAACTGTTTCAGTTTGCATCCTATTAAGTTTTGTTCCACTTGGGGAACAATCTTTATACAACTACAAAAAAAAGTTCTTGGGTGTCTAAAGAATTGCTATTACAAAGCAAAATTTTAAAAAAGACAAGAGTTAAAACAATTATTTTAACATGCAGGAATTCACATAAGCAAGACATGTATGAAGAATAATAATAAAATAAAATCTTTTAAAAAAATAATCTTTCTTTTCTCATCATGCATTTTTTGCCATGTTATAAAGCTACTTGGGGCTAAAGACTAAACACTTGCTCTTCTTCATATTCAAAACTGTTGCAGAAATATTCAGAAATGAAGGAACAGTATAATTTGAAACAGTGTCAAAAAATAAGAACACAACGTAAGTTGATTTGTAAGCAACAGAGCCAGTAAAACCCAGTTTCCTAGGAAGGCATGTCAAAGTTAGAGGAAGAGTTCAGACTTCAATATGTCCCTCAGCAGACATCTTTCCATCTGCCAGGGCTACCTATTGCCAGAAAAGGTGTAGGTTTATTGGAGGTAAGATACCACCCTCTCACAAATGCTACTGGAATTCTCAAAAGATTTAGAAATTAAGAGCAAGAATGAAAGTCAGACATTCACAGAGAGTTGCACGCAATCTCTATTTTCTCAGAAAACCAGGCTAAAAATACATACACACTGACTGCAAATAGCTTTGTCTTGAACTTGCAGTTTCTGTTACAAGACTGCACTGGAGACATGAGCCTGACCACACAAGTCACAGAGCATTGCTCCCATTCTGTCTGCATGGATGTATTTCTTAATACAGGAATAGAGAGATGAAGGGAAAACTGTTTCCCTGAAGTAATAATAGAAAGAAACTCAGACTTAAAAAGCATTCATTTTCCTCCTAAGAGGACAAACATTGTTTGAAGCATCAGGCCCAGAAAAATACAGTTGCTTTACAGAAGGCAGCAAGACCCCTCCAGGGAGGGGGCATTTGGGCAAGGAACAGACTCTGCTCACTCATATCACCAAAATCATCCTGTGTGGTCACTGCAGGCAGGCAGCCCTGACTGAAAACATTGTGTAGGAGGACAATGCAACCACTTCTGATGCTTCTGTCAGACCTGTGCCAATCAGATGCTGTTTAGAGAAATGAAAAGTAAAAAAGATATATGTATATACATACATTGCACAAAATGTTGTATATAGCATATGTTTGATATACATACACATAAAAATGTATATATAGCAGGAAATTAAGATCTGTGAGATTATAAAATCCACACATAGATCCTCATGAGCAATCAAACATGAAGCAAATCAACAGCTGAATAGCAATGACAGAAATAATGAGCACAGGAAGAAGCTAATCATGTACCAGATTATCAAGGGCTAATACTGGATTTTTGCCTCAATATATTTTCCTAATTCATTTTCATATTCCTGGCTAATTATAAGAGTCCTCTGCAAGTACCGGATGTGTAGAACAGTATACAATTCTTATCCTATATATGTTCTATTTATTACAGAGTGAAGTTCAGACAAAGCCTGGTCAGCTGTCTCCACGAACCATAGTGATAGCTTTCATAGCTTGTAGTTCATAGTGGAGTTTTATGGTTACAGGAAATAGCCCAAATACTCCAGAAACAGAACAGTCAGTAAAATTTCCAAGTGAAATACAAAAATAAAGACTCCAAAACCATGGAGTCTGGCTGGTCACAAGCAAAGCAGTGATCAGCGCAAACAAAGCTGAACATTTGTATGTAATGGAAAAAAAAAAAAATACACCTGAACCTGGTGAGCTAGAACTTTATTCTTCAGATAACCTGCAAACCCCATCCACATTCTGAAGTGAAGTATTTCAGATGATCCATTGGACATCATGAAGAAAAAGGTTGCATTTAATAAGCTTTAGTACATTTTTTCAATCTCAAGTCATTTCCATTCAACATAAACAGGATGAAGTTACCAGTAACTGTCATACTGGTACGTGAAGGATAACAGCAAGGTGTTTCAATGCAACAAGCTACCACCCACTTGATATTCTTTGAATGACAAGGTGAAAATGTCACTGTAATAAGGAAATAACACAGTCATGCCAAGTCTAGAACCATCTGACAAGATATTCTCTCTTCACAGTAAATAAAAAGTTACCAGACATACTGATTCACTTTCTCTGTTCCTCATTTTCTTCAGCCTTTTTGAGAAAAGACACTTAATGGTGCTACCACTATAAACGGCACCATCAGCAAACAACCAAGCTATTTGAAAATCCATTTTATACTATCACTGCCAGCTCCAGAATTTGCTGACAGCATATGCAGAAAAACTGTAAGCATTTCTGATCCCGCTTGATTAGGAAATACAAAAAACATTCCTATCACTTTGCAGCAAGCAGCCAGAAGAGCAAGTATATTTTCAACAGTTCGTCCCAGGCATCAGAAGTGAAAACCAGACATTATCATCATGATCTTTTTGTCTGATCTCCTTCAAAATGTCAGGGAAAGATGAATTTTATGAGCTTGTTTCTGCAAAGTAATACAGAAAAGGATATTGCCTTATAAAAAGAACAGCTAACCACAGCCTAATTTAGGCACAGCAAAGTCACTACACTATTCAAAACGAGTGGTGGGTTTGTAATTGTTTTCCATTTCCTTTTTGGAAAGGAACTTGTAACTCTAGATGTAAAAAGGAACGCAATGAAAAGCAAGTCTTCTAATCACACCACAGACTACAATTCAACTGCATAACTACTAATGCACAGGAAATATGGTGGTAAGTATAACAGGTTCCAGTTCCCCTGCTGCACCAGGTCTCTAGGAGAGAAAAGGTCTGTACTTGCCAACCAGGCTGCAGGATGATCAGAGCCATTATTTTTCTCTGATTCAGCACTGAGAGGGCAAATAAGAGTTTTCTGCCAGCCTATGAGAGCATTCTTGAAAATACAGCAGATACACTGAAGCCATTCATATCCACTGTATGACACTGCAGCCAAAACTCATGTCTAAGACAGCAGCTTTGTCCCTTGGCTTAACTGAAAGAAAAGTTGTCAGAAGTTATAAAAAAAAAAAAAAAACCCACAAAAAAACCCCCACATGAAATCTGCCAAATACTTGGAATGTAGTATTGGGGGGGGGAAAAAAAACTCAACCTATACTTTAAACCAAAGAAGTTAAGCAACTATACAGTCTTTTTTCCCCTACAAATTATTGTCTTAAAATACTGAGTTAGGGGGAAAAAAACAGTCTGTAAGTGTTAGTGTAAAAGTGCAACCTTTAATACTGTGCTTCAAGGGCAAAAATCTGCGATAACTACAGACAAACACATGATTGGATCTAGCAGCTCCTAGGATATGAATCATGGTGATTTAGATATGAGGGGAAATCAACCCTCTGTTTTACGTAAAGGATGGCTTATTGAAAGTAGTTATATCAAATTGAAACACCCATCATTGTAGTATTATTTCAATCACAGATGGTTTCTCCCCCTCATAATACACAGATTGCACAAGAGGATAACGATAATGAGACATGATGGCCAGGGAAAGGGGGGGAGTAAAGAAATAAAACTTCATCCCAGGGGGCAAGGATAGTGGTGGGGGAAATTCTATTTTTTTCAAGACACTTCTAAACAAAAGGAACTGTTTTTCCCTCCTACCACCACACTTCTCACTTGATCTTGCCTCTCTTGGGTATTTAACTTCATGTCAGGACACCTGGATACCTCACTGCCAGGAAAAAATAATCTAAGTTTTCCCACATTGTAAAGTCCTGTAAGTATAAACTAAGCATTTTCATTAAAGGCACAAATCTTCCCCTCACCATACGACAACCTCACACACTCTTCTACCCCCTCAATCACCCATTCACTAGCCTCTGATGCCTGTGAGAGAAGCAAACACAAGCAGACAAGCTAGCCACCAGAAGTTTAAACTGCTGATGTAATCTCTCCAGTAGCACTCTGCCCAAGAACATATAACTTCAGTTGAGCCACGCCTGGGCCAGCACTGATAAGCTAATGTGAAATGAAGCAATCCATTTCCCAATGTAAACAGTTGTTTGGCTACACAGGGAACAATATAAACAAATGGATCTATTTATAAATCATCCGTTATGCTTGTTGTAGAACAGGAATATGATGTTCCAGGGCAGAATTGACAGCATTTCCAAGAATACAGCAAAAATTCAAACAGCTGGTATCTTCTTCCATCAGCCTGTCCCGCTGACACTCTCTGTTCCAGTTCTATAGAAGCAATAAACATATGATGCAGGGCCTGATCTGTTTAGGAACAAGATACCCCTGATCCAGCGGATGGGGGGGAAGACCTCATTATCGTACCTATGGGTTCTTCCTGCAGCTCAAAAGAAGTAAATGGTAACATCACTTCAGCTCAAGGAAGGAAAACGCGAGCCCTACTCCTACTTCTTCTACCCCTGCAACCCAAACGACCTGGTTTCTCCCCAGGCTGCACCCTGCCCTTGTACTGAGAACACTGGCTGGGGGTGGCACTCCACAGTCCCCTTTACTCATTATTTCGCCCTGGCCGAAGAATGGCTACTGCACTCCAGGGTACTGGGCTCTTTCGAGACGTCTTCGCTCGTTGATGGAAACCCCAAGACAGAGCATACACGGGGCTGAGGAGCCGCTGTCATTACGCCCCCAGCGCGGGGCTCCGTCGACACCCTGCGCCCCGCCGTGCCCTCCCCGCAGCCAGGCACCGCTCCCGGTACAGCGCACTGCCGGCCGGGGGCTCCCGGCGGGCAGCGGCGGCAGGGACACCGCCGCCGCGGGGAACGCCCGGCATAGCCCTTCACATAAAGGGATCGTGGGTGCCCCCGCGCTCCGGCACCGCCTCCCGCTGCCCCGACGCGGGGAGCGACGCCTTCCCATCGCCCCGGGAAGCGCCCTGGCTCCCGCCGCCCCGGCTCCCCAGCCCGCCGCCCCGGGCGCCACACCGTGCCGCTGCGGCGCCTTACCGTGCCGCTGCAGCCCCTGCCGGCGAGGGGCGGCCCGCGGGCGGAGCGCGGCGCTCTCCCGCGCTATCCCGCGGAGCCGCGGCAGGACGCCGCCACCCCAGCCATGGTCTCCACCCCCCGCGGAGCCGGAGTGTGCGCGGCGGGTGCCGCTCCCGGTCTTTTCTCCGGCGGGGGAGGAGGAGGGTGGGGTGAGGGCGGGCGGGGGCGGGCGCGCCCGCGGCGGGCGGGCGCCATTAACGGCCGCGCTCGCGCCACCGCCCACTTTAAAGCGGCCGCGCCGCGCCAGGCGCAGCGGCGCCCCCTGGCGGCGGCGGGAGGCGCCGCCCGGCCCCGGGCGCGAGGATCCCGGGATTTCCCGCGTGGCAGCGCCGCCGGCCCGGGCGTGCCGCCGGATCTACCGTGGGGCTTTTCATCTGCTCGAAGCGACGGCGGCTCGAGTTGCCTGAGCGTGAAGGGCCGGGCCCAGCAGATCCCTCAGCGGCAGAGAGAACAACCCGGTTGTGCGGAGGAGACGGGGGTTTGCCCTGCCTGCCAGGGAGGGAAGGAGGGCAAGACACGAGAACCATGACGGGCACGGCTGTTCTGCGAGAGCTGTTCGAGCTTCCCTGCTGTTGGTGTCTGTGCGTAACAAGGGCCTGCGGCAGGCAGGAGGCACGGCAGGAACCGCAGAGAGCGCGGAGGCGATGGGAGCTGCATGGCGGATCCATGCGGCGCAGCTCAGCGTGACACAGCCCAGCAGCCAGCCCGGGGGGACACACACACACACACTCACACACACACAGACACACGCACACACACACACAGACCCCCGCAGCCAGCCCGGGGGGACACACACACACACACTCACACACACACAGACACACGCACACACACACACAGACCCCCGCAGCCAGCCCGGGGGGACACACACACACACACTCACACACACACAGACACACGCACACACACACACAGACCCCCGCAGCCAGCCCGGGGGGACACACACACACACACTCACACACACACAGACACACGCACACACACACACAGACCCCCGCAGCCAGCCCGGGGGGACACACACACACACACTCACACACACACAGACACACGCACACACACACACAGACCCCCGCAGCCAGCCCGGGGGGACACACACACACACACTCACACACACACAGACACACGCACACACACACACAGACCCCCGCAGCCAGCCCGGGGGGACACACACACACACACTCACACACACACAGACACACGCACACACACACACAGACCCCCGCAGCCAGCCCGGGGGGACACACACACACACACTCACACACACACAGACACACGCACACACACACACAGACCCCCGCAGCCAGCCCGGGGGGACACACACACACACACTCACACACACACAGACACACGCACACACACACACAGACCCCCGCAGCCAGCCCGGGGGGACACACACACACACACTCACACACACACAGACACACGCACACACACACACAGACCCCCGCAGCCAGCCCGGGGGGACACACACACACACACTCACACACACACAGACACACGCACACACACACACAGACCCCCGCAGCCAGCCCGGGGGGACACACACACACACACTCACACACACACAGACACACAGAGCCCCGCAGCCAGCCCGGGGTGACACACACAGCCCAGCAGTCCCGGGCACGGGGCACAGAGCATCTCACTGCGGCACTGCTGCTGGACACCCTCACATCACCACAGTGTGCCGGGGGGATGGCAAAGGCGGGGGTAAAAAGCTAAGCATCCTCTCGCACACAGCCAAATACTATGAAAAGATCACTTTGAGGTTGTCTAGTACAAGAGTTTTACACCGAGCCTGAAGATGGAGGATCAGCTTGGGAAGCTGCTTGTGTTCAGTCTTCTAAATAGACTGGCTTTTCTCTCTTATTTACCATAACAGAAGATAATCTTATTTTTGTCCTCGGGTATTTATGGATAGCTGCGCCTTTCATGTCGGCTGTCATCTGAACAGCACAAGGTATTTGAACTGTCTTCTCCCAGCACAGACCAGTCCACTCAGGCTTGTAACAAGTGCCTTTCATCAGGAGGAGAATCATCACCATTGTTCTCCATTTCGGCCTAGATGCTGCCCTTGGCACCGTGCAAGCAGCCCCTCCCGCTAAATACAGGCTAAATGCATCCAGAATTACAGATCTCTTGTGAATGCAGCCACACATTCTGCTAGTATGGCTTATATTACAGAAAAAAAAATTACAGACAAACTTAGGAAAATAGAAACATTTAATGAAAGGTGCAACACTAATTAAATACTTAGCACTAATTATTTGACACTATTACTCCAAAATTCATAATTTGTAACATTCAAATATATCAGCATCCTTCACACTGAAAAAGAGGGCATCATAAAGTGCATCTTAAGTGACAATTTTACTCATTACCCAAGGTATAGTCACAATTTTATCAGAAGTCATCCTCCCAAACACTTAGTCTCTATTTTTTTATATATAAATAGAAACAATTGTATAATGTTGTAGAATGCAGTGTCAGTTCCTTCCCAATCCAGCATCTTTAGCAAGTGCTTAGCTGCAATACTGTGATACTGTACACAAAGATACAGTTAAGCATATCTGTGCTTGTAAGACTTAAATTTAATCCTGACTTTTCAGTATTACAGCATAATTGTAATCACTAAGCCTGGGAGTAACCCTGTTGAATTCAGTTTTATTTTTCTAGTCCCAAACTGAAAGGTAGCCCCTACTACATAATGAAAGCCTAAAGTCCACTTTTGGTCCAATATGAACTGTGTTTATAATTCCTTTTTAAATAAACTAGGTTAATCAACTGTAGCTAAATTTTGTTGTTCTACACAACAATAAATTTTGCATATAAAAATGCCAATAGCTGTTCATTATCTTAAATGACTCTCAGAGTGTAACATGAGATTCTTCATTTCCAATGTACACAACTGATACTTCCTTTGAAAAAATATTACACAGAGCAGAAACTTTTTACTAATTATGTATAGTAACAAGAGGTGAAGTGAAATCCCTAATATTTTAAGAATGTAAGAACATAGAATCTTCTAAAAAAGCCATCTTAAATGTCTGTGCATTATTTACTGGATTTTGACATTTTCATCTCCTTGTTTCTCCTGCAGCTTCCTCTGTAGGCACAGAGGAAGCAAAAGAATAACCATTTACAGGGTAAAATGCAAAGCAAGAATGACAGGATTTCTGGATCTGAACAGCAGTTTGTGTACCTCATATCTGTGTGGTGTGCTACAGCTGGCATTTTCTGCAGAAGCTGCAGGGTGGTAGATTTTTTGGTACATTAATGCACTAAATCTTTCCCCATGCTGAGACTGAGCCAGCAGCAAAGGAAAATGCTTCTTTTCTATGAGTCTGGTGTAGGTACTGAGGAAGAGACTAGATTTAACATTTGAACAGGGGAAGTCAAACCTCAGTTACATAAATTTGCCCATAGAGCCAGGAAGAACTCCAGCCAAGGTCAGTGAAATAGCTGCCAGAGGACTCTGGGGTTACTGTGTGTGGGCCACATTTTAAATGTCACTTAGTAGTAATACAAGGAAAAAAATACTGAAATGTCAGTGTCTAGGAAGTGTTGTGATTGCAAAATGCAAAATACAAAGGGACAAAAGAGCACCACTGAGTATATTTATAGTTAGGATAGTAAAAATAGAAACTGAAGGAATTATTAATGGAAACATTTTCACAGTGTACTCACAGGAGCACTCTCCTTTACACAGAAGGAACAGCTCCTACTTAAGCATTTTCCTCCTACTTAAGCATTTTCTCCCTTCAACTTTGAAGATGCATTAGGTGAATGCAAAAAATTTCTTTCAAAAACTTCTTAAAAAAATCAACTAGCATTTAAAAAAAAAATGAAAGAAGTTGTCATTTTCTCTGTGTGGGACATTTAAGGCATGCTGGCTCCCAAGTGCTGCAAATATTTAAATGTGTGAGACAGTCCAGACATTGAGTTCAGTGGACAGGATGAATGAGTAGTGCCATCTCACTTCTGCTCTCTGCAATGCCTATCCCTGTGCCCTTCAGACAGAGGGAGCATGGTATTAGTTAAATTTGAAAAGCTGCAATTATAAAGCCATGACAATTGCCAGAAAACCAAGTATGAGGGCAATATATTAGATTATTTTTCAGGTTTTGGAAATTTTTTTAATTTTGTATTTTTTATTGATGCTACCTGCTCTTAAAGGCAGCTGTCACAAAACCAAATTAGTTTCCTTTAATGTCTGCAAGTTAAAACAAGGTTTAAAACAAGGTTGATACATGAACTTTGTTGTTTGTAGTTCCATGGCTTAATAAAATAAAAAAGCTAGTATGCAACAGAAGATATATGGTATTAATTAGTTTGAGAAGGAATCTTCATCAGAACTCAATGCCCACAATTCAAAAATAGTTTAAAATAATAAATCAATATTTGCAGATGAAAGGAAAATGGAGATATTAACAAAATGAAAATATTTGTCAGAACTAAGGACATTGCCAATGTGAAATATGATGTTGTTTATCATTAGCTAAAATGTACCGCTAGGTTTTAGGATGGACAAGGACAATATTTTTTCATGACTAAAAATATGTTTTCACAGAAAATTATATCCCCCAACATTTTTGCAAATATCATGTGTGTATACAGAAAAGAGGGAGAAGATGTTGTTACAGTTAAGTCTTAAAGAATAAAAATTGCCAATTTTTTCACCTTGATTTCCTTTTAAATACATTATTACTTAATGATACCTAGATTCTGACCCTCTGTTACCCCTGAAAAAAGCAGAGGATGCTTCCAGAGGCCTTCCAGCTGGCCCTCCAGTGATCTACCCAGGAACTGCAATGCCTCTTTCCCTGAGAAACAGGCAGAAGGCATTCCCTGATAAGAATTTTGACTTCTCCATCATTACAACTGTTTAGAATGAATTGAAATTGGGGTGTTTTTTGCTTTGTTATCTAGCATGCACACTCATGAAGTATTTTATAAAAACAGTTTGCCTTTAAGTCCTCGATACAATAGACTAGAAAGTTTATTTCAGAGATCTGTTCATGTGAAAGCTCTGAAAGTATTTGGTCATGCTCTAGAAAATAATAGACAATGTAATCTGCATTTAGAAAACGTAACATATTAACATATAGAGTTGTACTGAACATCAGTCTGTGTAAAATACGAAGTACAGTTAAAAGCATTAGATACAAGTATATACTCACCTATAAATATACCTATTTTTACAGAGTGCACTGCCCTAACTCAGTACATTGAGTCACCAGTCCAGTTTCATATCGGCTTTACTCCACACATACTTTCCTCCTCTTCTTAGAAACATCTTCTCATCAAAGCCACTGAATTTTATAGCTGCTTCTACACCAACATCCAGAATAGACTTGGAAGGTTCTTTCCGTCCATTTCTACAATTTAGAAAACGCATCTGGAACGCAAGAGAGATAAGATGATAAGATGTTAGAAAGTCAGTTTGCAAAAGCTGAATTTTTCTACAGACTTCAGCAAGTTGCACTGCAATTCCACAGAAGCCTATGTAAGTGCATGAGGAAGTTCACTCTAGTCCTTAGAAGGCTCAGAAACTCATGGTTAGACATGTGACATATCTTAGCAAGAACAAAGCAATATCATAATTCTTGAAGATTAAATGTTGGCTCTTCAGTTACATGTAATCTAAGTGGGCACTCTGAAACTTAACATTCAGGGCAAGTTCTGTATTATTATGTTAAAGAAAAAAAAAAAAGCAGAGATGTCCTCCAAAACTAGACATCTACACTTTAAGATTTGTGATGCAAGGATTATGCATGCAGGCTGATGGCAACTTCTCCTTAGGTCATACTATAATATAGTTCACAATATGGCTGATGGGAATAAATCACATCTGTTCCTTGCACTACATGGTAAAATTGTTTTATAGGATGAAGAGTAAATTTAACTAGTTATCACTGTTGCATACATACATTTATTAGCGTACAAATAGCACGTATCAAAAAAAGACTTACATATTCATCCAGAATGAGATATGAATCCCTCATCTGTAATAGATCAAAAGAAAAAACTAAATTAATATACAAATAAAAATTCCATTCTACTGAAAAATAAGGGACAAAACAAACAACTCTTCTTTCAAAGTCTGATACAAACCTTTGAAACAGTTGCTGTATCACCACTATTTCAGAGAGCTTGGATGAAATTTATAGAAATAAATGACGGAATTACTAGAACTTTTTGTATGAATAAACTAGTAATTCCTGCAATATGACCTCTGACTGAGATGTGGGTCCCCAACTGGATGAAGGTGTTTTAAATAATATGCAAGCTTTCTATTAACTTCTACACCAGAAGAACATAGAGGTTTGAATTCTGGAATGATTATGCCATTTTCCAAAGAAATTACATGACCATTTAAATGGGGTGTTTAATCATTACCCCACCAAACAAAGGTGTTCTCCAGGATCAAAGGTAAAAAAGCTCTCAGGTCTATGCAAAGAAATATGTCAACAGCTGAAATAAGACAGGTTTGCTTAGCTAAATGGGCATGTCCTAAACCCTCCTTAAAATTCTCTGGGTAGCTGGAGCTTGCTGCTGTGTAGAACAGGAAATCTGATCAAATTGATGTCTGCCTTTCACATGGGTTTACCAGAAATCAGAAACAGTCTTATGGAACCAAACCTACCACGGGAAGCCTTTTTTGTAGGACTTCTATTATGAAAAAAAAAAAAAAAAAAAAAAAAAAGAAACCATTCTGTGTTCTCATCTTAACTCTTTCTCTGATGAGTGCTCCCTCCCACCAAATGCCTTAAATGTGACCTGCACAGCCCCACTTTTATATGTTATATAGCATAAGCAACCCAATCTGCTCACTTGACCCCTACATACATTAAGAACTGAACTGTAGATGGAGTCTTAATCTGTGGAGACGAAAAGGAACATAAGATGGGAGATTTAAGGCATTCCTGAACTTGGTTCAACTTGCTATTTCTTCAATTAGTTTGTAAACTTTCCTAATGGTGAGTCTTCTAACTCTCCCCATCCCTTGTTTAGGGTCTATAGGCATTTACAAAATGGCCTGAGCTCCACCCTTAGGCACCAGTCCTTTAGTGTGGTTAATGTAAGCTGGATGGCAGAGGATGAGGTTAACTGGTAGGCTCTGCAGGAGCACAAGGAGTCTTCTGAATAAAGAGCCTGAGTGCTCATTCCAAAAGAGTTCAGACAGAAAGTGTTAAAAATGCAACTTTATTGTGAGAAGGATTACCCAAAAATACTATTAGTTGGGTGTTGTGCCTCAGTACCCAATGTAATGCTGGTTGGGATTCTGTCTTATTCATGTAGGTTGATGACACTGGCATAATGTGACAACACAGTCAATCTCTATTAGGAGACTTTACTTAGACTATAAAGTGTATTTACATTAACTTTGAACCTTTTCAGGATCTTGTGCCCCAGCCAGGAAGAGTAGTCCCACAGAACTGGGAACAATGGGTTTTTACTCTTCTGCTAATAACTTTGTTGTCAGTGAAAAGGCTTAAAGAAAATTAAAAATTTTGGCTTCCACCATAACAAAACCAGTTGCTGATAAAGTTGTACTGAACCTCTTCTAAGTCACTATTAATGTATTAATAGGGAAAGTATTAACTGCCATGAACATTTCTTGTTCCTTTCAAATATTCTATCATTATTTAAAAATGAAGGTACAAAGGGACAGTTTCATTTTTACCTTCTGATTAGATTCAGGTACCAAACAGGAGATATCTCTGTGACGATCCAGGAATCGATCAAAGTCTTCATCACTGATTACAAATTTTTCTGCTTCTCTTAGAGCATCCTCACCACTGTTCTCCCCTTCAATAAGCAGGCACTGGAATACCTGAACAGAGAAAGCACCTGGTTAAGACTTTATGTTTTCACTTGCCTTGAGGATAAGAGATGTCAGTCTCAGTAGCAATATCTTTAATTTTTCTGTCAGTGGAGCAAAAATCACACAAGTCGTGATAACTGAATGTCACCCTTTCTTTTTAAAGTTTATCTTAGCCTACTGTTGTTTATAGTTTAGAATCAGATTTTCTCACAATTTTTTCATGTAAACAGCCTTGTTTTTGTAACTGCTTCCTTTTGTTTAGAATTCCTTTCTAGAGGAGGAGACAATGGATGGACTTTTGTCTTGACCAATGTGATTGGAGAGGTGGTCCCTTCATCCTCCAATCCACAGCCATTTCTCAAACAGTATATAAGTGATGTAAAAATAAACTCGCTCTCTCTTTCTGCCCTTACAGCTCAAGTGTGAGTGTTGTTCTTTTGTGTCCTGTTGCGATAACTGAATACCCCACAAAAGGCATGGTGCAGATTTATTATTTGTAAATTAATATCACAGAGTTCTAAATGTTATAAATTATGATTTTCCTTACTATCTGAGATTTCACTTACAGTGGTTTTTGGGGGTTGATTTTTTTTCTGAGTAATTCTGTGTGTATAACAATATCCATGAGGCAAATAATGAGACATTATTCCACAAGTTCTCCCATATTTATGTCACATTATCTCTACCCATTTTCAAATTTATTTCTAGTAAAAAATCATAATATGTGTACATTAACCTCAAATACTCTATAAGAGAAAATTAATATACACTTATATCTTGCTAAAAATATATTGATTTAATTTATCATTGTTCAGTAATTTTTCCTAATTTCCTCTAGACCATATTTTCACATGTTAAAATTTTTCTGTGTTAATTTTAATATACTAAAACAACCTAGATCTACATACGCTGAAATATTAATTTTCTGTACATAACACAACCAGAAAAAAGATTCTTTACCTACTGGGCTCCATTTAAGTGCAGAATGAGATAGAACCTATCTCAGCACCATGCAACATTGACAAGAAGGCTCCTAACACCAGCCCAAGCTGGATCTGGAGGTAAGACTCACGTCAATAGAGGTTCAGACACGTCCAGGACTTCACTTAATTTTTACTATTCTTTGAACAGGAAACATGTGATATATACTGCTTCCTTACCTTCCAGCGCACAGGGTTGAGCGCCTTGATCTGCTCATTCATGTCTTCCTCAACATTAAATCTGTTGATGACTGAATTTATTTTAAAAGCAACAGCATACTCTCGGCACCACTGTCTCAGTTTATGCAGATTTTCCACATGGTTCTTCTTTCCTTGGCGACGGCCAATTAAAACATTGACACCCTCATCAAAACTATCACATGAAATTGCCAGAATGTCTAAATATTCGCCTGAAAACAAGTTTTAAAAATTGATTAGTATCCAGTACATCAGCTAAAAGCTATCAGGACTCTGCTCACTTTCACTTCCTTGTCATCTGTCACAAAATGCCATGTAAATGCAGTTCTATGGAGTCATCACATCAACCACAAAAGCCACGTCAACAGCAGCATGAAAACACATTGTTTGTGGGTGTGTGTGTGTGTGTGTGTGTGTGTCCCCAGCATTATGGAGACAGGCAGAACAATTGTTTTATTACACCAGTATACCAAGAAGGTTTTGTGGCATAATGCCTATATTTACAACAGATAATCAACAGTGTTTCCCTGGTATTTACATTTGGTTTGCATTTACTGTAAGTGAACCACTATGAAACCATCCCCCACTTGCCCCCAAGCCCATCTATGGGTGAGGCTGCCCCATGGAGGCTCCCCAGCCCTGCCAGTGCAGCTGTGCCCAGTGGTCCCTCCTTACCGTACTTCTCGAACCACTGCTTTCTGATCAGGCTGCCATTGCTAACGATGCTGACACTTGGGAGCTCCAATTCCTGTTTGCAAAACTGGACCAGTTTGCCTACAAATTCGCCTCTGTCCTGAATAAACGGTTCTCCTCCTGAGAAATTGATTTTCTCCATTCCTAGAGAAGGACCAAAGAAAGATGCTATGAATCTCTACTGCCCATCGCCTGCTCCTCCTGCTCAATGCTACCGATGCCCCACGGCAGCAGGACAGGGGCATTCCCGGGATAACTTTTCCCACGGCACTTGGTCCTGCGGGGTCTCTCGTCTCCGGTTCTCTCCGGCCCCACCTTCCCTGGACTCACCTGCTTCCTTGAGCATCTCCAGCCCCCTCTTGGCCTCCTCCAGGGGCAACACGAAGGAGGTCTTAGCCGTGTGGAAGCAGAAGCCGCACTTGTAGTTGCACTGCCGGGTGAAGTGGTAATTGACGCTGGTGGGTGTCGGGGGCGCCTCGTCCCATTCCTGCTCCCGCTGCGGCCGGGGGGCCGAGTCCCGCCAGCCGGGCAGGGGCAGGGGCAGGGGAGCCAGGCTCCAGCACAGCGCACCCAGGCGCCCTCGCAGCGCCGCCAGCACCGCCCGCCCGACGGACAGCAGCCGGGCTAGCAGGGCTAGTTGCATGGCTCGGCTCGGCTCGGCTCGGCTCGGACCCGGCGGGATGCGCTGCAGTTTTGGACCTGTCTGGGCACGGTTCGACTGGACTTGGTTCGGCTGGGGTCGGTTCGGCTGGTCTGGTTCAGTTCAATCCGACCCGGCTCGGCTCGGCTTAGCTCGGCTCGGCTCGGCTTGCAGGCTGCAGAGCGGTGTCCGGCGCTCCGCACTTAAACGCGCGGTGACCGCCTCCCCTCCCCGCCCGTCCCGTCCCGCCCCGCCGTGCGGGACCGCGGGGAACCGCTCGGTTTCGTTTTCCCTTCTTCCAGAAGCGAAACTTGGCACCGAGACACGGACGCGGTGTTTTGCTTCTCCCCATCTGTGACGCCAGTGTCCCCAAGCCCCGGAGCCGCTTCTCGGCCACGGCCACCGCAGAGCCCGCCCTCTGCCCGGGGCTGGAAGCAGGTTTGAGCACCTCTGGGTTTGAGCGGGTCTAGCACCTTTCGGTGTGTGAAGTCCCAGTGACTTTGGCTCTTGTCGTTCAACTCGTGAAGCAGGGACACAGCTGAGCCTGTATGACTGCACTGCACCTTTGTCAGACATTCAAGAGCTCCTGTGAGTTTAAACAGTTTGGCATGGAAGAGCAACCCAAGTTACGGAGCCTGACGACTTCAGATACATGAGAAGGAAATAATTACAAGTTCTTTAATTCTTGGTCTCCAATAATACACCTCAAGCAAAGCTACTGCACCAAGTTGAGCACATGGTTAGCCCTAACAGCAGGAAGAGTTGGCAGCCTGAGGTGAGACACTGGTGGCTGTCCACTCGTGGTAACACCAGGGGACACCCGGACCAAGCTGCCAGTTTCCATATGCCTCAATTCCTTGGTGGTACAACAGGTGTTGCTGGAGAAGGAGCCCCTCCATCATAACACTGGTTGCTATCTTCAGTCTTCCAGTGTGTCCAGACACACCAACAGTTTTGTCACAGATTTTCAGCCTCACTGTATCTTCAGTCAGCTTGTCCTCACGCTTGTGTGGGCCATTTAATGTTGCCACTACTGCCAAATCTTAACACCTTCCAACTGCATGTTGTCAGTGGCCTAAAATGCAGCTTCCCTCACTTCCATTGACCAGTCAGAACTGCTGATGTAGCCAAGCAGTCTGGCCCTCATGTTCCCTTGTTTTTATTTCCCTCTGTTATCCCTTTGAAAAAAGGGATAGAAGTATCTTCATCCTGCGCAATTTTCATGGGAAACAAAACCTGCTTGTGAATAAAAAATGTTAATTAGGACCGTCATTGGCTATCGTCAAATTCCCGTCATCCTTCCTTCACTTTCCTGGAGGTGATCTGCTGGCTGAATAATGTCTGGATCAGCAAAAACCAGTTTAAACAGTTTTTATTGTTCAAATGGTTTTTATTATTGTCTCAATCAGCTGTTTCTTGCTGGAGCAGGTTCATACTAGTAGGGCAGGATGGGAGACTTCTTGCTGTGTCTGGCTCCAGTAATGCCACCTCACAAAGGTATTGCTGCAGCATGATGGGAAACATCTCACTTCTGAGGCTTTCCAAAACGGTCTCAGAGACTGTCAGCCGAGGTTATTTCTGCAGGAGTTAACCATGTGCCCTTCCAGTTCCTTGAGGTTTATGTAAAACACAAGCTTAAGGATTAAAGCAAGATATTCTAATAAATAAAGAGTTTGTTGATCACAAACTTGAAAATATAATTGAAAAGGGAAGTGGACATGACAATGCAAATTTAAACTGAAATCTGACATTGGAGTTGCTAATTGGTAGCTTCAATGTTTCAATTAATTTGGAGAATTCTGATATGCCCTATCTTCTCACTCCATCCATCCCTTCTGTTGCATGGTAGAAACCTTATTGCATTTCTTATCTTCTATGGCCCCAATTCAAATTGCTTTCTGTCCTCATTCACAACCCTTGTTCATGTCCAGTTAAGCCAATGCAGGTGTGGGGACTACAACCTTTCTCTCTTCTTTGAGATGGCAGGCTTGTTACTAGCCCTGAGCTTGTTGCCTAGTACCTCAGCTTGCTAGAAAAATTAGGTTCAAAATACTTAATTTCCAAAGTTGGTAAAGAATCTTTGATGATTATGAAATTCTCTCAACACAAAACTTACATCTGATACCCAAACATTCCAAAAACATGTCAGAAAAATATTACTCAATGAATCAGAAAACGAAAACATTAGCATTTTTGGACTATTTTCCTTTGAAAACACAGATCTCTGTTTCAAGGAACAAAACATGCAGAGAACTTTGCACCCAAGCATACTCAAGACTTCCTGTTTTTTGTAATTCTATCAATGCTTTCTTAGAAAATAGCAATTATAGTTCTTTTTACTTTTTGCCTCAACTAAGCATGTTCTCAGATGACTCTCTCTGCATTACTGTAAAGCCTCACAAAGTAAACCCAGACCAGGACATGCTCCCTACATATGTACAGGTCCCAGCAGCATCAAGAAAGACATTCACGTTTTACATCCCAAACTGTCTTAACTCTCAGGCTCTATGGTGAGGCCTTCAAGAAAACACAAATGTGCATTTTTATACGCAAGCTTTGAATCTACAATAAACATTACAAGCAAGAACTGTAATGAAATTTTCTGTCCTGATGCTTTCTGGAAGAATCTCTGAAAAGCAAGCATAAATGTTCTTTGAAAATTGGAGGAAGTATGACTCCTTTCTCTGGCTTCCTACAGAAGCCATCTTACTGTGGCACGATGGAGTCCCAGTAATAAAAATGTTTCCATTCTCCAAATCTGTATCTAAAAACCATTTAAAGATTATTATAATTTTTCAAAAATTATTGAAAAATATTATTAATGGTGCACTAGATAATAAATAAGTACACAACTAGCATGGAAGAATCCAAATGGATAAATATAGATAATGCTCTTGTTCCTAGTTGCTAGAAAAGCAACACTTTTAAAACAACTATATTATATTTATCTAATTAACGTAATTTTATATTTTAAATAAATATATTGCTTTCTCCAGTGTGGCTATTTGGCAGTTCCAGTCAAACAGTATCTTGCTAGGCAAACCAAACTACTGATACAAACCAGTAACATAATAAAGGTTAAAGGAGGAGTCATATCACATCACCTGGGAGGACCAGAAATGTCCAAGGACAACCAGGCGAATCACGCAAATCATGCAAAGGCAGATGCAATGTAAGCAGTTGATAAGTGTATTACTTCTTGCTCTAGTGTCACCTGGAAATTATCTCTTTCTCATTGCATCTGCACCACTATAAATGCAAATCTATCAAGGACCCTGTACTTATAGTGACTCAGCTATCCTTGGCATGCAGAAATCTGAGGGGAAATTGCCAAACAGAAAGCTAAAACCCACATGCAATTAAGGTATGAAAGACATATGAAACATGCAATATAAATACAGATTAGGCACATTTGAAAGAAGTCCACCATGGGCCCTTAATAGTGTATAGGTGATTTCCCATTCAGGAAGCATTTTAAAAAGATGGTTTCTATGATCTAGGAAAAGATCATAGAATTGTAGAATGATAGAATACCAGGTTGGGAGAGACCTCAAGGATCCTCAGATCCTTTCTTGACAAAAGTATGTTGAATGAGGAATCCTTCTGTGTCCTTTCAGTAGCCTTCCCCAAACATCTGGCAGTGGCCACTGTCATGGGCAGCAGAGGAATCTCTCACCCTGACACTATATTGACTTCTGTGTTCTTATGGCCTTATCCCCAAATCTTTCTTTACTGGAGATCCCTTTACTGATATTCTTTAAAGTTTATTCTACATTAAAAAAGCAGTTTTATTTGCATGTATTCTATGTACCTATATGTTTTATGGGCCTTTGACTGAAGTTTTTCCTGCCTGTGCATCAGACAGCTGTTTACAGGACTGTACATTTAGATATATTTATAAGTTACAGGCTAATCAATTTCCAGCGTTTTTTTCTCTTTTTCAGCTTTACGTGGATCAATTTTTTTTCAATATTCATATGGCCTCTTGTTGCCTCTGTATCTCATCCCTACAGCTCTATGTAAGCACAGTGGATACTCAAAGATGTGAAGATGCTCTTGAACAGCATTTTGTACATAATTAGCATATTTGTTCTTCGACATTGCTTCATATTATACAGAGGACAAAAATACAAAGGTCCTTGTGAAGAGGCTGAAAAATGCCTAACATGGGTTAATTTCAAAACTGAGTCATACTGTCTCCACTTTTAAATACAACAAAAATTTTAAATACAACAAAACATCTTGAGCATAAAAGACAATTTTCCTTTATTTTTACTTGAATCCTGCAAGAGGGTACTTTTAAGCAATGAGGCAGGACAAGAGGCATCACATGCCTATTATGAATGATCTCATAAGCTTATTATAAATTAAGGAATAACCACCAGTTTGGCTCAGGAATGGTTGTAACAAGGTTATATCAAGCCAGTGAGTCAGGAAAAAGGAAAATGAAAGTAAGTGCTTTCCATCTGTTCAGCAGAGAGGGGAAAGGCAACAGTAGCATTGGAAAAAAAAAAACCCAAAAAACAAAAAACAACAAACCAAACAAAAAAACCAAACAACAAAAAAAACCAAAGCCAAAAAAAACCAAAGCCAAAAAAACCACCCAGAAGAGAAAGAAGCCAAGAGGTCAGTGGGGGAAATGGCCAGCTTTACAAGTGCTCTTGAAACGAAACTTGGCTGTAAGTCTGTTGGACCTCAAGCAAACGAACAGAAACGTGGCAGATAAGTTTCAGTCTAGATAAAGGTGAGGCAGTGCAGATCCAAAAGTCATTGAAATCTTGTGTACCTGATGCTGAGCTCAGCAGTGGCACTTGTGCTCAAGAAGGAGATCTTAGTCACTGTTGCTTCTCCTCTGAAATCTGTGGCTCTGTGGCAGGCAGCAGAGAAAAAAGTCAACTTAAAGCTTAGTATCACCCAGAAACAAGGCAGATTGCATTACTCTGTTGGTCTATGAAACTTTGCTAAGTGTAACCAAACTCTGGCTGGTGGTCCGGTTCAGGTCTCCACATCTTGGGAGGACCTTACAGTTAAAGAAATTATCCTTCTTTCTAAATGATTAAGGGGATGAAGCAACTGCCTTACCAAGGGATGGAGGCTGTCGTTTCTGACATGAAAAAGCTGAAGGGGAAATCTGAGTGACCTTTAAAAAATTCTGTAGGTAATAAATAAACTTAATGTTGAAATGTTATTCACCAAAATCAGTAATAATATTAGAAGGGACACTTGTTGAAATAAGTAGGATGAGTTTAAAACTTATAACATTTTTATGCAACAGTAACATTGCTGGAATTGGAGACCACAGGGATTTGTGGAGGTCAATTGTATCACAGAGTCAAAAAGACATTTAGGCAACTCCATGAGCAAGGGTCCACAATAGGTGCTGAAAGGGAAGGATGAGGATGTACTGTTTAACATTCCTAATTCAGTGACTGTGGAGGCTGGAGCAGCACAAGAACTAGGAGAAGGGACCATGGATAAGCCAGGTATATGTATAGCATGTCATTCTGCCAGACAAAACATTGGCTGAGAAGAGCCCATACTCTTAATCAGAGCATATTGTTATGATCTGAAAACTATCTGTTAGCTTGCTGTATAATGAACCATGTTTTACCTTGTGTCTTCCATGCCCAGATGGCATAGCCGTGTGTTTGAGTGATGTGGAACAGTGCTGGAGTTCTCAGGTATGAAATAGCCTTAAAAAAAAAGAAAAAATAATTGGTTCAAGATGCTGGGACTGTGTTGAAGAGCTTCTAAGGCTATGTACCCAGTTTTGGCTCTGGCCCAGCCTTCCATCAGCTTCTTCAGGATGGGCAGTTTCCAACTAGTACAGGTGATTTGCAACTGGTACTGCCTACCAGCTGCTCCCCTCTCCCTGCAGTTACACTGAGTAAAAGGTATTTGTGCAGGTGTCTGAGATGACCAGAGGAAGACAACTTTCCAAAGAATTTCTCGTAGAGTGCATTAGTTCAGAAAACACATCAGAATTTTAACTTTAGATATTTCTAAGTGGCAGTTCTCCAACTATTGAAAAAGAGGAGAAGTTTTCTACAGAGATGCAGGTTCTCCAATATTTTAGGTTATATCTTCTGAAAATTCAAAAACTACGTTTTGGGCAATGTTACTCATAGCAGCTGCCATGAGACTAAGTCAGTGCTATTGCTGTTTGCAATGCTTCTGGTTCCTACCTCTGAGCTGACGAAAGCTGAAATTGGCCATTGCAAAATTATGAAAACGGGCTTGTAAAAGTCCACTTTACTCCCAGAATTATTTGTGTCTGTTGGTCTTGTTATCAAGGTACTGAATAACCAAATAATGGGGTCAAGTTACTGATATGCCTGACAGCCCTGCGCTGCTTGGGCACTGCAACGCAAGAAAGTAGTTCAGTTTGGGCTGGGACTTGTTGTTTTGGGCTAGTTCTAAGCAGCAGAACATATTTGCACTTCTGTGTTTGTTTTTGTTTGTTTGTTTTTGTTTTGTTTTTGTGTGTGGTCTTGTTTTTGTTTTGGGGTTTTTTTTTAGAAGATCACCAGGATTCAGCCACGAGAGCTCGTGGGAATGTGACCCTTTGTTGCTGGCGGGCGGGCAGACCGCATCCCGAGGCAGGGACCTTACAGCCCGTGATTGCCGGCGCCCAGAGCCATTCCCCGCGGGACCGAACCCGTTCACCCCGTGCCACTGAGCGGGGCGGGGAAGGCAGAAGTCCGAGTTCCCCGCAGACCGGCGCTTCCCCGGCCGGCCGGGCCAGTTTCGTTTCTCGCTGGCTCCTCCTTCGCCTCCGCCCGCTCCCCTGCACTCTGCCGCTGGCTCGGCTCTGTGCTCCCGGCTCCTGGCTCCGGGCTCCGGGCTCCCGGCTCTCTGCTCCCGGCTCTCTGCTCTGGGCTCCCGGCTCTCTGCTGCGGACTCCCGGCTCTCTGCTCCCGGCTCTCTGCTCCGGGCTCCCGGCTCTCTGCTCCGGGCTCCCGGCTCTCTGCTCTGGGCTCCCGGCTCTCTCCTCCGGGCTCCCGGCTCTCTGCTCCCGGCTCTCTGCTCTGGGCTCCCGGCTCTCTGCTGCGGACTCCCGGCTCTCTGCTCCCGGCTCTCTGCTCCGGGCTCCCGGCTCTCTGCTCCGGGCTCCCGGCTCTCTGCTCTGGGCTCCCGGCTCTCTGCTCCGGACTCCCGGCTCTCTGCTCCGGGCTCTCTCCTCCGGGCTCCCGGCTCTCTGCTCCCGGCTCTCTCCTCCGGGCTCCCGGCTCTCTGCTCCGGGCTCCCAGCTCCCGGCTCCGGGCTCCCGGCTCCCGGCTCCGGGCCCGGCGATGCTGCGGCGCTGTGCCCCGGGGTCACCGCGGCCCCGGCCCGTCCTCCGCGCCCTGCCGCCCTCCGCCAGCGCCCTCCGCCAGCGCCTGCGCCAGGTCAGCACCGCGGGCTCGGAGCCGATGTTTGGCTCTTCAGCGCCCTGGGGCGGGCGGGTGCCAAGGGGACGAGGGGTCATCGTTTTAAGCGAAGGGAGGGCGGATTCTGAGCAGATGTAAGGAAGAAGTTTTTTACGATGAGAGTGGTGAAACACTGGCATGGGTCGCCCGGAGAGGTGATGGATGTCCCATATCTCTCGGAACATTCCAGTCAGGTTGGGCAGGGCTCTAAGAGACCTGCTCTAGTTTAGGATGGTCCAGTGCACTGTGCAGGCATTGGACTAGATGGGCTTTAAAAGTCCCTTCCTACCCAACACATTCTGTGATTCTATGATCTCTCCTTGCAGTGTGCAGAACGGATCCCAGAGGCTGAGGCAGTACTCGACCTGCTGGAGAAATGTCCAGAGCACCAAAAAAAAGGTGGTTTTCCCGTCATAGTTTTTGAGGGGCTGGATGCCACGGGTAAGAGCAACGTGTGGTTGAAGAACCACAGATGAGAAATTGTTGAAAGGAGCAACAGCTGTTTTTTATTTGGCAAAAGGCTTTAAAATAAAAGAAAAAAAAAAACCCTCAGAAACCTGTAAAAGATAAGGAACTACTAATTACAAATGCCAATCTGTCTTCTCTTACTTGTAAAAGATTAGTGTGTGCTAATTTACAGTCAGTGGTTTAATTCCTTACCTATGCAAATGAAAGAATACAGAGTGGAGTACTGAAAATTAAATTTCTTGTGCAGATGATGAAACGTACTTTTACTGGAGAGTTTTCAAATAAATGAATTAAAATAGTGGTAGTCTGGGAAACTGCCAGCAGTTTGTCTGAGAGAGAAATATTGAAGACTTGCCTTTGACTAGCTTTGTTTTCTGACTTGCCAGTTAAAGAGAACTGAGAATCCCCAGGAAAAGAAGGAATTGGATGACCCGCACGGCAACATTCACATAAATTACAACCTAGAAAAATATTACAAATGAATGTATAGAGAAATTGCCATGAATACATAGAGAAATTGCCATGCATCTAATGCATTTAAGGGAGTGAAGACTTGAAAGCTGGCTAAAGGAAGGGCTGGAAGGCCTAGAGCGCAGGAAGGGGAGTAATAATTCCTGCAACCAGACTCAGAACCACTTTCTGCTGGAAACCTTATGACAAGATGCTCGGGTTACATATTCAGATGTCAGAACCTGTGCTCCACATGAACAGGCAGGAGTGTTTTTCAGTTTTTAAAACTCAGGTGTATCTGGTAAATAATATAACAGATGTTTCCTTCTGTAAATGAAATATAGGCAAAACCACAGTGACCCAGGCTGTTAAGGACACCCTGAATGGCATTCTGCTGCGGTCCCCTCCAGCTTGCATCAGCCAGTGGAGGACTGTATTTGATGATGAGCCAACACCCATTAAAAGAGCATTTTATGCTGCAGGCAACTACATTCTGGCTTCAGAGATAGCAAAAGCATCCACTCAGGCACCTGTGATCATAGACAGGTTTGTGTATTTAAGAAGCCCTCTTATATCAGTGCCATCATTCAGTTGTTCAGTGATTGTTCAGTGATCATCAAGCAGTCAGTGATTGTCTCTGTGTTTCTTCAGGGGTTTTGTTTTGGGTCTTTTTGTAGTTTGGCTAGTGTTTTTTTTAGAAGCACTCTGCAGAGAGTCAGATAAATATTATATCTTCTAAAGAGTAACACTTATGATAACAGTAAAATAGGGAACTTTAATCAGTGTAATACTCATAACTAGCTTTAGGACACATGAAAATTTTTACATCTTCAGTTAGGAATAGTGGAGGCACAGACTGTGCATCCTGAGCTATACCAGTATTTCGTGACAAACCAGAGGAGATTGTGGGCTGCTAGTCGTGGCTGTCTCTAAGATGTGTCTGAGATATGGGTGGATTGGAATGACTGAGTTTTAGGTAGACTTACTCTTTGTGAATTTAAAGCCAGAGATATGCTTCCCACTTTTTTGGGTTTGTTTGTGTTATTTCTGGTTTTCACTAACTGTGTAGGCAGCTTAGGGTATTACTGTTAATAAAAAAGTCTAGATGTACTTTGAACCCTCTGGCTTATTTCAGTATGTGTACTGTAACCTCCTGCTACAACACACACATGCACATATGTTGTACATATGCAGCCTCAAATCCACCGAGATCTATCAAACACAGTGCCTTGTAGTGGGGAGGATATTAAATGCAAGTGAAACTATTAACATCAGTAATGCCTGTGTTCATTCACATGTTTGTGAAGACTGCGTGTTCTCTACCAAACCTATTGCATTCAGTAGGATGGGAACCACAAAAAAAGGGACTTAGAGTAAAGGGTTTTGAGATATATTGTAACTCTTCTTTGACCTGTCTCAATACATGAAGAGACTTTCTTTTGATGGGAGTATCTGAAACAGTCTTTACATAATGTTTTAATTAATAGTTCACATTAACTCTGAGTAGTGCACTATTATCATTGTTGAGAAGTAATGGACAGCACAGAACAGTTCTTTGGATTTCCCTTCAAAGCCATGGTGTCACCTATCTCATCATTATTGACTTGTTATAATGCCAGCTGTCTCCTATATTTCTGAAGAATTAATGTTCTCTTTAAAATTTCTCTCCCTCCATTTTGTATTTTCCTGACAGATACTGGCACAGCACAGCTGCCTACACAATTGCCACTGAAACAAGTGGGAAAATCCAGGATCTTCCACCAGCTCAAGATGAGGTGTACCAGTGGCCTGAAGATCTGCTTAAACCTGATCTTGTTCTTCTCCTGACTGTTGACCCTGAAGAACGAGTCCGGAGACTTCAGCATCGGGGGCTGGAGAAAACAAAGGAGGAAGCTGAGTTGGAAGCTAATAACTTGTTTCGCCAAAGGTACCCTTTAATGGGGAATAAGAGGGTGGAGGCAATCTTGACTCCTGTGGGATCAATAACAAATGGACCTCTCACATTATCAGAACAAGAATTTCCTTTGTATTAGTTTTTTTTTTGTGTGTTTTTTTTTTTTTTTAATAAAGAATGCATGGCTGTCAGGGAGGGTAAATTCTGTCACTTTTAATTAAAAGTGTTTGAAAGATGCAGATGTATAATTTAATTGTCCTGTAAAGGAGCTTTGAGTTAAAATGCTTCTATTTTGCTTTGCTGCTTTTATTTTAGCATCTTTCTTAGTGAGGTCCAGAAGGAGATGGACTTAAGAGTTCCAGGACTGGGAATCAGGAAGTTGAAACACACAGCTTCCCCAGGAAATTCTGGACTTGAGCTCCAGATTAAGAGAATAAAATTTAAACATCCTCTTTTAGATATCTTTAGCTGAGCAAAGTGTCTCAGGTACCACTATAGTCAAAACATTCCATGGAGCCTTCAAAGTGATTCATCTCACCACTCCTTTGGAGCTCAGTGATCTGAACTTTAGTATCTAAAGCATTTTGATATGAGATGTGATGGAGAACCTGTGGACACTTTCTGGGCTAGGAACTGGAAGCTAAATGAGATAGTCCAAAGCATCTCAAGCAGTACTAGGTACATTAACTTAAGCAACTGAATGGCACCCTAGGTATCCTGCTTCAGAGTGTGCTGAATTGTTGCCTATGCTCTGCCAAATGTATTGATTAGATCATCTTTGTCTAAGGTGGAAACTCAAATACCTAGTGTTTGTGTAGATACCTCAGCAGAGACACCTGATTATTGATTTCCATATCTACAAGCAAGGCTGAAATCTACCTTTAGGCTTTTAAATTTCTGGTGATGATATACCTTAAAAATAGTCACTAACAACAGCCAAAGTGGCTTCACAAAAGGGTGATTTTGCTTGACAAATTCAACATTGGTGGATGGGGCAGAGCAACTGATGACATCTGCTTGGACTTCTGCAAAGTGTTTGACAGTGTCCCACGTGACATCCTCATCTGCAGATTGGAGAGACATGGATTTGATCAATGGATCATTCAGTGAATGAAGAATTGGCTGGATGGCAGCACTCAAAGAGATGTGGTCAATGGCTTATTGTCCACATGGGAATCAATGACAAGTGGTGTCCCCTGGGGTCACTACTGGGGCAGATACTCTTTAGCATCTTTTTGGTGACATGGACAGTGGAAATGAGTGCACTCTCAGCAGATTTGCTGACAAGACCAAGCTGTGTGGTGCCATGGACATAGAGGAGAGAAGGGATGCCATTCAGAGGAACCTGGACAGGCTTGAGAGGTGGGCCTGTGCAAACCTCATGAAATTCAACAAAGGGAAGCACAGTGTCCTACGACTGGGTCATGGCAATGCCAGGTACATCTACAGGTTGGATGGAGAAGTGATTGAGAGTGCCCTGCAGAGAAAGACTTGAGGGTGAAGGTTGATGAAAAACTCATCATGAGCTGGCAATGTGCAGTCACAGCCCAGAATGCTAACTGTGCCCTGGGCTGCATCAAAAGCACCATGGCCAGCAGGAAGGAGGGGATTCTCCTCCTATACATTGCTCTTGTGAGACCCTACCTGGAGTGCTGAGTCCAGTTTTTGTGCCTCCAACATAAGAAGGACAGGGAACAGGTGGAGCAAGCTCAGAGGAAGGTCACAGAGTTGGTAAGAGAACTGGACCACCTCCTCTGTGAAGACAGATGGAGAAAGGGGGGCTGTTCAGCCTGGAAAAGAGAAAGTTGAGTGGACACCTCATAGCAACCTTCCAGCATCTGAATGGGCCTACAGAGAAGCCAGAGAGGGTCTGTAATCAGGAACTGTAGAGGTAGAACAAGGATTAATGGATACAAGTAGAAAGAGGGGAAGTTTAGGTTAGCTCTTAGGAAGAAATTTTTAATTGTGAGAGTGGTGAGATACTGAAACAGGTTGCCCAGAGACACTGTGAATGTCCCAACTGTTCAAAGTCAGGGTGGATAAGGCCTTAAGCAACCTGGTCTGGTGGGAGGTATCCCTGCCCATGGTAAGGGGATTTGCACTCAATGATCTTTAAGGTCCATTCCAGACCCTTAACATTCTATGAATCTGTGATTCTCTGATTGCTTAATTTTGACAGAAACTCTGTGTGAACACACAGCTCGTATAGTAGGACCTGCAGAGGGGTGAGTTAGCTGGGGAACATACTGCCATTTAAGAATCTTCTACATTTTAATTCAATTACTTCATATTCGTGTCAGAAAGCCTTTAGTTATTTCTACCCATTAAGTATGTCAATCTGAATATGAGAACATCCAGAATCTTCCTTGATTTGTCTTGTGATTTCCGTCCTGAATGGCATTATGAGAGCATAGAAAATAATATTCACATCCTCATTCACACCCCCAAAGACTAAATGTGGGAGAGTTCTGCATCAGACTTATAGCCTAAGTGAAGAGGTTTTCATCCTGTATTTTATCCTGTTATTCATCTGGTTAGTTGATCAGAGGAAGGGGTTGAATGATATATCAACTCTGTAATCCAGTGAGTCAAAACTGAGATCAGTCAGTGGGCACAACTACACAATGCAATGCCATATAGTTCAGAGATACCTTAGCAGAAACTGAAAAAAAATTCATTCAGGTGGTAGAAGCAGACTGTCCACGCTGCTGTTATACCTGACTGTATCCAGTGATAAGCCATAAAGAAAAAAATACTTTATGCCATGCCATGTTAATATGGCTGGAGCTCTGGGAATCAATGTCAAAGAAACTATGTGCTTTGAGATTTACATTGTAATAGTTACTAATGGTTTATTATTCTTTGCAGTAGATTTCATCCTTAGCTTCATCCTAGATTTTCTGTCCTCTGTCTCTGCAGTGCGAGCACTGTCTTCTGAGACTGATGACTAATTTCATTTCATATCCCTGCATTTTGAAGTTTAATTTCTCTTGTTTGTTTTTAGAGTTGAAGAGTCGTACAGAAGGATGGTGAATCCTGCATGCCAAGAGGTCGATGCCAGCCCCTCCAAGGAAGAGGTTCTCAAGACTGTTCTACAACTAATTAAGAGACACTGTGCTTTTTAAAAGCAACTTTTGTGCTCCTACACAAAAGTTTTTAAAGTGGAACTTCAATTATACTTTTTATTTCCCCAATAGTTTTGGTACCTGAAAATGCACAGTGATGTATTTTGTCTCACAGAAATACTGAATACGGTTTTATTCTGCCAACAGTAATCTGTGCAGGTTATCTGTTTGGTGGTTGCTACTGTACTTTTCTGTATAAGGCAAAATGCTACTCATGTCATTCAGCATTCTTAGTAAAGAAACAAACACACTACAGTCATGCATGGAGTACCTCAGAGTGCTCTCTGACACCAGGACATTTTGAGATGCTATCTTGTTGCATCTTCATCACCAGGAGAACCTGTTCCCCAATCCATTGTGTACCAAAATTCACTGCACTGCATCGGGAGCATTAGATGCCCAAGGAGAGGCTGAAATCTCACCAACATTAAAACAATAAAATGATCATAACATTTAGGAACAGAAAATCCAGTGCCCAGTGTTGTTTTTATTTTGAATAGAGGATGAGCAGCTGTTGCTGTGATGGGCATCCTGGAAAAAAACTTACTGTAAATGAGTGCCAGTAAACACCAAGGGTTCTAAGTAATAAAGTCCAAGCCTGTTTATACATGCAACTGAAATATCAATTATTTTCAGTGGGAAACCAGACAATGCCAGCAAATGAGAAACAGAGACCTGAGGAGAACCTGAAATTAAAAACTTATAAATGATAACTAAAATATTTTTTTACAAAATTTTTCTCTATCCTATTAATATTTGTTATTGAGAACTAATATTCTTTTGAAAGAATGTGAAATGAAAAACTGCAGACATTCTGAGCAATGGGAATGATTGCACCTTTTCAGTTCATCTTTTCTTTCTTGTGTGGGTGTTTGAACAGGTTGAATGTGAAAGCAGGCTGCATGAAGACTTCAGGTCTGCAAAAGCTTATTTTTATGTACATTAATTTAACTATTGTTACTCCTAAGTGTAAAACTAAACATATGGATAAGCCTTTGTGAGGTCAGAAATAAAGCCACAGGTCTAGAAAAAAAAATCTTAAAATGTAAATTTGATTTAAAATACTTTTACTTACTTTTCTGTTTTAAGCAAGTGCAATTATCAATGAATCTGTCCTCTAAATAAAATATACTCAGTACTGTAGTTCCTATATCCAGTCTGTATATACAAGGTGATAGAAAGAATTCTAAAAATACATTTTATTCATGCACTGTTTAATGGTTTTGAGTATGTTATTAATATATTACATCATTTATACATTCTATAAATTTATAAATTCTAGAAATAGATGCTGTTTTATTTGGTGTATCGTTTGGATTTCAGCAGCTTTTGGATTTGCCATCCATACAGACTGAAAATGCATATTGGTACGTGCTCCAATTATTTTAGAAGTTATAAAGCATTCAAGTATTCACTCCTAGATAGAGGAAACTCTTGTATAGAAGACATTACTGCATATGAATCATTAGGATGCAAATATGTGCCTGTCCTAAATATTGTGTAGCCTTAGCTTGTCCAGGTAAAAGATCACTTGGCCTGAGAAACTCCACTTGCCCTTTCTCCTAACACAAACTTGCACATGAAACCAGACTTTCTGGGTTTTGATGCTGGGTTCTTAGAAGTGTAGGTTCACATTTGAAATGGTGCTGATAAGATATATCTGCATAACTGGACATCAGACATTATTAATTACACACATGCAGAATATATTCATAGTCTAAATTTTTCTATAACTCGAAGCTACTGATGCAGACTAGGAGAACAGCAAAGCAAGATAGAAAAACAAACATTCCCTTTCTCATATCTTTGTCAGAATTAAAAGCCTGCAAGAAGCTGTGTGCCACATGCAGGATGTTAATGTGCAGAACCGCTCCCATATTTCCCATTTCTGTGGCATTTCTGCCAGATTTTTATCCACAGTGTCTGAAAAGACTGCACTTCATTTACATTTAGGACAAATCACAGAAAAAAAAAAATGGCTTAGGTTAGAAGGGACCTTAAGGATCATCTGGTTCCAAACCCCCTGCTGTGGGCTGTGATACCACCCACCAGATCAGGTTTCTCAGAGGCCCATTAAATCTACACTTGAACACATCCAGGGATGAGGCATCCTCAACTTCTCTGGGCAATCTGTTTCAGTGCCTCAACAGCCTCACAGTAAAGAATTTCTTCCAATTATCTAATCTAAATCTCCCTTCTTTTAGTTTAAAACTATTTTGCCTTGTTCTGTCACTATCTGCCCATGTGAAAGTCACTCTCCCTCTTGTTTATGACCCTTTCAGGTATTGGAAGGCTGTTTTAAACTCTCCCCAAAGCATTCACTTCTCCAGGCTGAGCAGCCCCAGTTCTCTCAGCCTGCCTTTGTAGGAGAGGTTCTCCAGCCCTCTGATCACATTTGTGTCCTGTTCTGGACCCAGGGAGATGTTCAAATGTGAGGTTTGTCAATGACTCCTGGTACACAGGCAGGCCTGGGAGGGGAGCAGCAGGAATACACAAACGGCCATCCTGCACCCAGTAAAGAGCATCACCTGGGTTAGACACTGACAGAAACTCTGGACGGACAGTTTGCTGGCCACAAGAGGTCAGGATTTTTGTTTAAGTGTTTGAAGGGCCTGTAACCTCCAAGTATTTCCATGCAGATTCAGACATTTAGGCTGTTCCTTGGCAGGTAGAAGTGTTTTCCTGCATCTTTGGAGGGCGCTCGCTGTGTAAGACCTCCTGTGTAAGGGAGGTCAAGCCATGACACAGCGCTGGCCCGTGGCCACCAGCCTCTGCCAGGCAGTCCTGAGCGTGGGCAGCCCAAAGAGCATCCCTGCTTACCTGCAGCCAGCCCATGCTGGGCACCAGGAGTCTCACCAGAGAAGGGCTGCTCTCTGTCAGTCACCCTCAGGACAGAAAACATGCCAAAGCCTGTTTCATTTATTACTATCCCAGAAAAATTAGTAATTTGATAATTGATCAATTTATTAACTTTAGGATATGGTCCTGCAAAGACTCTGGTGATGCAGTCCTCAGAGCATCTGGGGCATTAGGCCAGTATATTGCACAGAAACTGGATCTCAAGCTTTGCAATTGTTCTATTAAAGCTGGTGAATTCAGCCCTTACTGAATAATAAATACAATTTGTAAAATTCAGCTGTTTCTTGAAGGACAAAACAATACTTCTGTTGGTGTCAGATTAAGCTTTGTATACTTTCTAGTTTATTTTAAAAAAAAGAGATTCAAATGAAGTTTTCAATAAATTCTATTTTCATTATTTTATTTATTCTCTATTATATATTTTGTTTCATGGAACACACCATAGTATTTCAAGCATCTCCTTTCTCATTTGTAATCTCATTTGCTTCAATTTTTTTGGTCTAGAGGGGAATAGATGCTAAAATAAAATGGTATTCTGTTGTCTAAACAGACATCCACAGCAGTTAGTGTCCCTAAGGTATCTGAGATGTCTGCATGGGGCTGCCAGATATGACATGAGACAGTTGGTTGAGCTGTTGATCTGCAGAGTGGCAGCTGGAGGCCTGCAGGGATACCATATGGTGCCTAAAATGGCACTATTCACCCATTTAAACACTGAGAGGGTTACAAAGCAGCAGTGCAGCCTCTTTGGGTTGTGTCTACATTAGCAGGTGGCCTGGAACAAGCAGGGATGATCTGTAGCACAGAGGAGCTGGCACAGGGGACCCAGTGTGTGCCCTCTGTGTATTTGAGTTTTATTTTAGACCAGCTCTAATCTGGTCACATTGACTGGCCTCATGTTAGCAGCTGTAGTGCAGTAAGTGCACTCCTACTCCAGATCTTTTATGTTTAGGTTTGTCTGGATGCAATCCAGTTGATAGATACCACAACTGCTTCAGCACATGAAGCAAAGCATGGCAAGGATGGGTGGTCAGGAGGAAAGCTGCTGATCCAAGCTGAAGTGCTAATGTGGATGTATTGTGTAGAAGAGATGTAGGAGCTACACAGATCTCTTGGAAAGGTTTCCTTGGAGTCACAATGGACTTTGGGGTCAGTTTCATCAGCCTTCTAATTGAAGGTGAAGCAGGAACATGCTACAGCTCCTTTTGTCCGTGTTCCTGGGCTGCCTGCTAGATATAACCTCTGGACAGGTGCAAAGAGTGAATTTCCCTGTGTGTTTGACTCCATTCTGCCGTAGCATGAAGTGTTCCCAGTGTAGCAGTAGTGAGTGCTGCTGTCAGTCTAGGAGGTGAGGAAGCTACTTGCAAGCAAATACCAAACTTCAGCAGTGAAACATAAGGCAGGTGTTTAGCCATTCTCCTCCCAAATATAAGTTCGCAAGACAATTTCTCCAAAGTCAGATGCGAGGAGGTGACATGCAGGCTCTCTCAGAAGACATGAAATGTATCTCCACAACAGTTACAGTTTCAAACTCATGATTTTTAGCGTTATTTTCTGTATTGCCAAGCAATTTTGTATACAAACTGATATTTTATCAAGTAGGAGTTCACTAGCGCCTGGAACTAGCACACGGAAGCTAGAGAGGCCAGTTCTTCACTAGGTTTTCTTCTCTGTACTGTGTCTTTTCCCCACGGCATTACCAGCTTCTAGAAATTTGTCTGAAGCTGTGCATGCTGCCTCTGCTATCAATTCCTGCCTTTTCAGAGGCAGGAGAGTCAGGACACTAAACAGGACTTTGAAGAAAGGAAAAATGTCTCTCTCAAAGTTCAGGATAAACAAAGCCCCCGAGGAGTTTTTATTTTTATTTTTCCTTTTTACTTTTTCCTGCTTGTTCAGTCCCAGTTATCATGTTTTATTAATTTGAATAGTTGAAGAAACTTTTAAGTTCTTGCTGCAGGGGGCTGCACTGACTTTGATCTTTTAAATAGAAAGCTTTGTTCAATAAAATTAAATCAACTCTTTTGTAAAGACAAAGATCATCACCCTCTGGCTTAACTTAACCAAACAGATGTAAGGTTCATGTAAATATGCAGTCAGTGCAATATGAAATAAAAGCTAGAATACCTTACCATTAGTGTAAAAATGCATTTTGTGTTACCAGCTGGACAGTCATGACCTTTTATTCAGCCATAAAGACAGTGCATGTCGTGTACTCCAAAGCAGGGTGAATGTGATGAAAAATGCTATAATAAGGTCTGCAACCTTATTGCTTATGAAAATATCCAGACAGAGAAGGTGCACTTCAAGCATGTGGCAAGGACAGAATGAGTCCCAGTAGGGTAATTTTCTTTTTCTGCTGCTCTCCCCCTCCCTGGAGCCAGCTACACTGGTGAAAGCTTAGTGCAGGCTGCAGAATTGCTTGGGCTTTCAGTTTTATTTCATGAAAGATGTTGTAACCAAGGAGGCACAGCTTTCCTTGAGAAGACAGAAGACACTAATTTTGCAGATGTTTCAGACCACATCCCACATCTGTAAGTCTCCTGAGCTGGTGCTGAGGCTTTTGTTTGTGATACAAATGCCACACCTGTGCTCGAGAGACCTTCACTACAAGAAAGGCATTGAGGTGTCAGAGTGTGTCCAAAGACCACAAATCCTGTGAGGAGTGACTGAGGGATCTGGGGGCATTCAGCCTGGAGAAAAGGAGGCTTGGTGGAGATCTTATCACTATCTACAACTGCCTGCAAGGAGGTTGTAGTGGGGTGGTTGGTGTTTTCTTCCAGATAATAAAGCAATAGGACAAGAAAAAATGGCTTCAAGTTGTGCCAGAAAAGTTTTAGTTTTGATATTAGAAAAAAATTCTTAATGGAATGTTTGTGCAGCAATGTAACAGGCTGCTCAAGGAAGTGGTGGGCATCCCTGGAGGTATTTAAAAGATGTGTAGATGTGGCATTTGGTGGTGGACTTGGCAGTACTGGGTTGACAGTTGGACTTGACAATCTTAGAGGTCTTTTCCAACCTAAACAATCCTATGATTTTGTGATTCTTTGACCATCTCCAAGTAAGTCTTCCTTGAGTCTGGTGTTGGTCAGACTTGGAGGAGTTTGGAGTGCTAACAATGCACCAGGCTAAGGAGTCTTATCAGCTGATGGAAACAGATTTCATGGTATTGACACACAGATTATATTGTGCTGCTGCTGTCTCTGGTTTGGTCTGTATCCAGCTCCATGTATTCCTTGTTCCCAGCCAGCAAACTTTTGGGGGTGAATACTCCAGTTCATGACAGCAGCTACCAGAGACTTGCCTTTCCCTCCTGTATCCCAAAGTGATGGCAGCCCAAGCTTCTGACATGCCTGGTACCTATCTTTTCCCTCCAAAACAGAAATCCTCAAACATCTTAAGACTATTTATTGTTTTCTTCCAAAATGGGATGCAATGCTTCTGCGTCAGGTTGGCAAAAATATCTGTCCTCATATTTTAATTTGAAAAATTGATTCACTCTACAACAATATTTTAGTAGAGTTGATTACCTAAGTGTCAAATGAGCCATATAGACATTCCTTGGTAATGTAGTTTGTGTATCATCTCTGTGTACTATGTATGTGTATTGCCCAAACAATATGGGTTTTGCTCTGCTTTTCCAATTTCCACATGAGATTTATTTGGCAAATGAAACATAGATTATTTTAGTAAAGGGAGAGTACTTACAGTTAGTTTTATTTAGCAGTTCACAGCTTCTGAACTGCTGTTAGATTTAACTGTGATATATAAGATCAGAAGCCTTGAAGTGAGTGTGACTCTGCTTCCTTGTGGCAGTACAGCTCAGCTCCAAGCATCATTCCCATATGAATCTGGTAACACAGCAAAGAGTTCAGCTCTAGAGTTCATCCACTTTACAGTTACAGCTGCCTCCTCAAAGGATGCATCATCTGTGCAACAACTGCTCTCAAGGTACTGTGAAAAGCCTCTCCTTTTACTTTGTGGGAGTTTCACTGAGCAGACAGCTCGGAAATTGTCTAAATGTGGGCTCTTTATAGGAAATTAGGACTTAGTTATCTGCAGCTGCAATTCAGAGGAAGCACCTATATGTAGCTTTGCCAGCAATCCCCCAAAATAGATTCACTTTCTCGATGTGTTTGAGAAAAAATGACCATAGGAAAATTTTTTTTTTTTTAACAAAGGTTTTCCTATAAATCTAATTCCGTTAGGAGAAAACATGTTGTTCATATAAGTCTCCAGAAGCACTGGATCTACAGGGTGGATTTTCAGGGCAGTTTCACAATTATCAGAAGAGACAGATGTTGTTACCCTCATTTTTTCAGGGCAAAACAAAAGAGCAGCTGTAGAACTGTCCCAGAGAATGGAGCAGAATGGTCTGCAGCAAGTTGTACACATAAATTCACCAGCCTGCCCACAGAACCCTGGGGCACTGCCTTAGAAATCAAATCAAACAAGATTGCACAAGGCTGCAGAAAGCCCCTTGAGGAGGACAAAGGCAAACTCTCCCAACAGAAACAAAACAACCTGGGACCTGCTCCAAGTTTGCAGCCCACCAGGCAGAGGGGAGATCTGAGTTAAAGGAGAGTAACAAGTGCTTGCCCCCAGCAAGTGCTGTGCTGAGCCCATGCCATTATAAAGAATGGGAGAGGAAAAAGAATGGGACAAGAAAAATGAGTAGTATTCTAACAAAAGGCAGGCTCAAAGGAACATACATATCCCTCCTACAAGGCCATGCCAAAAAAAGCGCCGTAAATATCCCATACAAAATCAGTAACGGGAAAAAAATTAGGAAATTGCAAAAGTAGAGGCATTTTTGTTTCAAAAACTCATCATTTAGGATGGAATCACACTGATGCAAAATTGAAAGGATGCATAGATGCAAGGCTGAACTGAATGCACACCATCCTGAACTGTACACATGTGTACTTGTGTGTGGGTATGTGTGCACACACATGTGCTGTGGGAAGGCATAGGCAACTACATCTGTCTCTAGTACGTGGCTTTGTTATATGATGGGTATTTTCTTTCAAGTGTGTCCTGCCTGGAAGTTTAATTTATATCCCTAAGAAATGGCAGCTGTAGGTCAGTGGGTCCCAGAAGTTTCCCTGGGCTGCCTCCCCCTGTATAGCTCACCAGTGGGGAGAGATGATCCATGCATAACCTGATCTGTGCAAGGGATGCTGTAGTGGGTGTAATCATCTGCATACACTGTTTTTGCTCTCTAGCTGTCAATGCCATCTAGCACACTTCTAACATCACTGCATATCTTCCTCAGAAAGCACTATGGTCTGTTAGTAAAGCATGACTTCTTTCACATACGAACGACGAGGCTTGTGATTTCCTAATCTTTTCCCCACGGGGTTACAAGAGCAAAAACTCTATTATTTCCCAAAGCAATTTCAGCCTGACTCTTATCAGAGAAAAGAGACAAAAGAATGAACCTTTGAAGGCACATTAAGGACCTGACCTGTGGTTTATGACTTCTTGGAGTGTATTGTGTCAATCCGTTGTATACAGGGAAAGCATTTCTCTCCTGTTCCTTCAAGATAGGTGGGTGAGCCCCATACAGGCTTTTCAATGGAAGGGTAACACCAAAGTAAGGTTGTGCTCCTGGGCAGATGTGAGTGGTGCATTTGATAGTGAGGAGGATCTAATACAGACCTTCTTCGCATTCTTTCCACTTTAGTATTTTTGGAGACCTTTAAGTGTACATAATGTCTGTAATGAGGTCCTTGATCAAAGTCTACACTCTGAATGTAAAAAGCAGATACGTCTTCCAATTTCTGACTTCATCTTTGGAGACAGCAAAAAAAAAAAAAGATGTGTTGATTAGATTTTAGAGAACATCAGCAATAGGCATGGGAGATGTATTCTGGACAAAATTAAAACTCCTAAACCAAAATTGTAGCCCAAGAAACTGATCAAGGTGCTTCTGAAGCTAAACTTCTCTTATATCTCTCCTTGCCTTCACCCAAGACTATAAATTCTGGAGCAGTAAGATATCCTCACAGAGCAGTAATGCTTCAATAAAAACACAGCAGGCCTGAAAGCTTGTTCTCACCATTGTTTCACCTCTCTGTTTGAGGATTTGTTTTTGTTTTGTTCTCTTCCTCACAGCTGTATTTACTGAGAGAGACATGAATATACTCTAGATAGTGTTGATTCATATCCTGCAGGAAAAATTGAAGAGGTAAGTAATTTTAGCATTTCCCATTGCCAGGTTAAGGAGCAGAAAATAGCTGTAGAATTGGAGGTATTGACATAAGGGATGAGATGACCAGTGGGAATCTGGAAAAGCTGGCAGCCCATG
>WAAE01023375.1:0-29837 GCA_013400495.1 Nicator chloris
AAATATCAGGGCGACAGTGAACCCCCTTCCTCTGGAATCTAGGAAGGATCAACAGCCTCCTGAACCACTGCATGTATGCCTCAGTATTCATGCTGGTGCAGCAGCACTTTGAGTGTGTCCTTGTGACAGAACAAAAGCATCAGTTGTTGATGTAGTAGGGACTGTGATTAATGCACTCACAACAGCTGCCACTACCTGCAGTTTTAATTAAAGTACCAGTTTCTTCACCTCCTTTTGCATCTTTGCTTTGAAACAGTTGCTCACCAACTTAATCTTGTTTTCCAGGCTTTTTATAGTAGGAACTATAATGAGAAGTCCTTGCACAGCCACCCCTTTATCCCTTCAGTTGTTTATTTTCGAATAGATATCAAATACATCTTCTGCACATTTTTCAAAGATGGTTAATGTTTTGAGATTGGAAAAGCAGGCAGAAAGCTGTGAGCCAGCCTGGCAATGGCTTTAGATGTGTATTATGTACTTTAATGTGTAGCAGGCGTGAACTGATGTGGGAGATGGAAACTATTCTCAAGGCCCATGAACTTTCATGGACATGAAAAATAAATTACTTAACCTTTTAGGAGAACCTCGTGTGCTGCAGTGGCTTGCCTCAGACCCCCCTGGCAGATGAAGGAGCTCTTGCTGTGTTTTGAGTCTTCTGGGTTTCCAATGGTTGTGCACAAAGGCCTCTGATGATTCAGTCTTATCTGTGATACTGCCAAAGCTCTCTGGGTCCTCCTGATGTCCTGGCGACCAGCTGGCTTATCCTTAGCCCTCTGTGTAGGGATGAAAGAGGTAGAGCTGAGGACTCTATGGAGGATTTGATGTGCAACTGAAAGGGAATGATCTCAGACCTAACATCCTGCAAATGGATCTTGAAGGCACTGCATACAATTACTATAAATTATTGAACCAAAGTAGTAAAAACTACCCTTAATTCATCGAGTAAAACCGAGTGAAAATAGCTGCTCTCCCCCTCACAGTCTCTTATTCCTGTCACAATCTATCAATGAGTTCCCACTGCAGACAAAATTATAGCAGGGGGGCTATTTAACTTAGACAGGGGTCTATGTACACAAACATTGCAGTGTGTGATGCAGGGTGATTGGTTGTAAAGTAGGTAGTTTTGTCTTTGGTTAAACCTTCATGCTGTCAGATGGTATTTCCCTGCTTTGAATGGTAATTGTCTTCTAATGTTGTTAGGCAACTGCAGTGCCAGTTCGATAGCTGTGTGATTTGGGACACTTGCTATGCCACTCGCTGCTGCAATAAAGTAATTTTAATTTGGTAGGTTCTTGAAAAGGCTTATTCCATGTAAATGACCTAGCCAGGCATGTTAGCTGCATGCCCTCCACCTTGCTTTCCCAATGAATCAATGCTAGTTGGAAGAAGAAACAGAGGGTTTTCTATAAATCCACCCCGAGAAAGTCACAACAGATCTTTCAAAATTCATACAACAGATAGAGAGTTGATGTCAGAAGGTGAGTTCAAAGAGACCTGAAGTGTCACTGTGTTTGGACTGGTGACTCAGATATGGGGAAAAACAGGTGATGACTCTGTAAATAGATAGGATGAATGGCACTGAAGGCAGGAAGACGAGCTTTAGGGGCATTGGCTGATTAATAGGGGTAATTGGGGTAATTGTATGGGAATCACTTGAGTCATGACACCATCTGTCAGGTAAGTGCAGAAGATCATTCATAAGCCATTGAGAGGGATTCAAGTAGCCTGTAAAGAAGCTTCCAAAAAGGACAAAACCAAATTGCATCAAAGAGCAGTTTCAGTACAGTTACATGTAAAACATTTTTCTGAAAATCTTTCTTCCTTCTTGGAATAAATGTTGAGGCTGTATAAACAGTGGACTAGCTGTTTGGAATAATTTACCTTGATGATTTTAGCATTCCCTCCAACAACCAGAAGAAAAATAGGAGGCCTGTTAGTTTCTAATGTTATAAGATCAAGCCACGAAGGACAAGGAGATGGCCGAAATAGATGGCAATGTTCAGGCTGTGCACCTTGCTCTTAGGTCCGTGATACTCGTAGCTGGCTTTGTAACGAGAGGGGAGAGTAACACACTGATGCTGCTGTTTCAGAATTATTTTTTGTCACAGAAAGGTGTTTAACTGAACTACTGAGAGAATTGGATTGGCAGAGAATGGCAGTGAGAAGACATATCACAGGGGTCCTGTCGCATAGGGGTGGAGAATGGGACAGACATGTCTAATTATTGCCCAATTCTGTGGCTGTAGGAACACCTTCTTGCCAACCACATGCTCCAAGCAATGATCATGTACACTTTTCACTGCTCAAATGGGTGCTTTATCATGAAGAAGCCTGAACTTTATCCTGTAAGTGCATCTTCCTTCAGCTGCTGTCATTGGCACATTTTGTTGTTTACTGTGGTTGGGACTTAGTTAAAACATGGCAAGCTTTGATAGACTACATCAATTATTTTTTTCTTTTCTTGATAATATCCACTGTATTTTGCAGCACTCTGTAAAAAATGAAGGCTCTTTGCTTATAGTGAGAACCAGTCAGAAGAGAAACATGACACACAGAAAATGGATATTGTTTATGGATTTGATAATGTTGGCTCAAATGTCTGCATAAAAGTTCCCTTTTTGCTTTTGTCAGAATCACAGTCACATCAAATGGATTTTGTGTTCTACCTTGGCTAAAATATTCACCTCATGGACTTTGCCAAAACTTTTGTACAGAGGTAGAAATATTTATGATCCACTAAAGGCTCCGTAAATCCCAGAGAAGCTGGTGCCTTTTTGAATGCAATATCTTTTCAGCCTTTGTTTTCCAGGCTCTATTCTCTACTTTCTAATTTGGTAATTTCCTCCACACAATTCTGGTTTTGTTCTGTGCCATGGGAATGAACTGGCTTTGCTTTCTGCACGAGTGGGCTAAAGTTTCCTTGGAAAGCATGGCTGGGAGTCACTGACACAACTGCAGCCCGTGGCCACAGCATCCCTGCAAAGTGCGTGTTGCTGTTCTCACTTTACAGACGGCCAAATGAAAGCACAGGAATGAAAGGATTTGCCCAAGGCCACATAATAAATCAGTTGCTTCTGTTGGATTAGTTACAGCTCAGGACTTCCCTGCTGCCATTGCCAGCCCTGCACTCACTCCCCCATTGCCAGTGCCACAGAGATTGTTTCTGCCCTGCTAGTTTAGAGGACATGTAGATGGTCCTACTCAAGACATAAAATAATCCTGCTGCAAATCGTTTTAAGAGACTTTGCTGCCCTTATGCAAGGTGGAAGATCTGGGGTAAATTGTGGGAAGACAGATAGAAATAGTGCAAAAGGCAATCTTGCCCCCAATATACTGCAGCTGTGATAATTATCCAAGAGTGGGAACAGCCTTGTCTCCCCCAGCTATGGGTGTGATAAAAGAGTGAGCTAGCTGGGAGGGGGCTCAGTTACAGCTGACTTGCAGGTCAGTTGGAGTTTGCTGCTGTGCTATGAAGAACCAGGGACAGGAGGTTGTGCAAGGGACAGTAAGGTAAGACTTTGTACACACAGGGATAGGAAGAAACTGGCCAGAACAACATAATGAAGAGAGAAGAAGAGCTGAGGCACTGAGTTTACAGACTAGTTGCTGGCATAAATGGACAGACCCTGAGAACTGTGTGGAGCTACCTATGGGAGGCAATTTAGAGACTCTTGAATAATGAGATGCTGGTATGTAAAGCCTTCTGATATATAAAAGAGACCTTTAGATAACAAGGTGCTGATGCTTGGAGCCCCCTGAGGTTTTTGAAGAAGCACTCTGAGTGTTGTGGCTGTCTCGACTACGACATAGTGATTTGGTCATCTCAACTTTTCCACAGTGAATGGTTTCTGCTGGCACAATTCTTGGCACTGTGGACTTTGCCGTTGCACGTTTTAATGATATTTTTCTGGTAATGTGAAGCTTGACAAAAATGTGCTGGGTTAAGCCATGGAAATTTGGATTTCTTTCCATAGTTTTTATTCAGACCCAAAAAGTACTATTATACGTATCTTGATATGTAACCCAAATGCTAGGGTGGAAGTAGGCCTGTCCATTGTGCAGTGTGGGATAGTTAATCATCTCATGTCAACTTGGTGATAAAGACTGGCACAGAGCAGGGCAATCATCCTGCACATGCTTCCTCCTGGAGATGTGCCTGTTGTTTGGTCTTTGGTACAAGTACAGCAAGCAGTGAGCATTTGGAGCTCTCCATCTCCACCAGTACAGCTGTGGTTTTGCCCCAGCAGCTCAGGGGGATTGCAGGAAAGGGTATATTTCGGGAGAACTTCTGTTTTAGACAAAACTAACAGAAAATGTGACGTGTACATGGGTTGAAAAGAAAATGAGCATATAAGGTAAGCTGCCTGGGACAGGCACTGGAGTACCTAAAGAGAGTGTTTCAGGAGTAAGGGGTAGCGGGGAGAAGTCACAGAGGCAGCAGAGGATATCTACAAGGCAGACATGCATGGCAAGCAGAGGAAGGAAAGGATTTGCTCCTGCAGGGTGCTGAGCACCTTTGATGCCCACTTGAGTTTGGAGGTAAAAGGGAAAATTCTGCAGTTACATCTATGTAAATGTGTCTTAAATACTCCTGAATTTTCCTGATAGTTACTGCCATTTCATTGCAAACAGTGTAATGTGAGCCAATCCACTGTGATTTTTCCTTGCAATGCTAAATTGTTATAGCTTTCTGATCATGTGTTCTGACAAAGCTCATCCAGAAATGCAGAGCAAAAAGGGTGATGTTTGATGCTGCCACTTTTATTGCCTCACTAAATAATACAAGAGAATTTTTCATCCCTGAAACACTGGGATGAAAAACTTCATTTCATGGCTGGCCCATGTAGTAATGTCAACTCTATAATCTTTTTCTCCCTAAGAATGATATTATTAAAGTGTTCAATATCTTAAGTAGGATTATCTTCATAGTAACACCTTTATTTAAAAAGGCTCATCTTCAGGTCCATACGTTATTGTTTGTGCACATGTAACACGACTGCTCAGGCTTCATGATAATTTTATATACAGTATATAAAGATGGCACGTTCACCTATGTCTACAAAGAGTAAAATCTTCCCTTCAGGCTCTTCCTCACCTCTGTTTCAGTCAGTGGGGTGTGAGCAGGAGGGGTGGGATCAAGCCCTGGAATAGCCATGGGAGCAGCATGGCCACGTGCGGAAATTTCACTTATGTTGTTCCCAGCTGGAAAGCTGTGTGTTCCTCTGTATTTGCAGATGAGTGGTTACCCTTAAGCTGCCTTGCTGTTTGCAGCTTTTCTTCATAGCAGTGAGATAAACCAGAGTGCTACATGAGAAGCAGCGCGGCCCACACCTGTACAGACTCGTGGCACTATCGAGTGGGTTTTGTTTGTCAGTGCATTGCACGGAGGCAAACACCCACCGTTTCTGGCAGATGTAATCTTGCTCTGCACTCCTGCTTTATGCAGAAATAAGAGTCTTCCTTTGTATTGGCTGCAATGTTATGGAATGTCTGCAAAAGAGCATGAACTAACCAAGCAGATGAAAACTCCATGTGGACATTGTATAAAAAGTGAATATTCAAGATGTTTTCCTCTTGCAAGGTGGTGTATGATTAGCTGCACAACAATGTAAGTTATTTATTCATAAGAGGATTGAAGGACTGTTTCTTCCAGTGTGCACAGGCTTTTGATTTTGCATAGCTGAACTGGAATATATTGTTGGCTGCCACTGCTGTGACACTGCAAATCCTTAATCACAGCCACTTCAATGGAATAGGTTATCTGTAATCTGCAGACAAAACTTCTTCAGCAGAAGATCTGCTGTCATTAAATATATGAGATTAGCTGACACAAATCCTTTTAGGTAAAATGTCTCCCACTGCACCAACCTCAAGTCCATCATACATAAGTGCAACTGTATAAAGATTAAAAATAAAAAAAAATTAAAATATGCATATGCAGCTATGAAATGTCATGTTTGGAAGTAGCATAGTTAGGGTGTTATGTTAAAAGCCATACAAATTTGAACTTTACTGTAAAAAAATGATATAAATATGACATTAATTAGATATCTTTTTCTGTTAAATATTATAATTTCTGTATTATATAGGATAAATTTTAATGAAATGGTGCATATTTGTTGTAGGCCAATTCAGTTTATACGTGAAGCATTATATTAGCAAAATACCTGCTTCAGATAGGAATTTCTAGGGCTCCCACTGTGTGGTTTTTATGCTTTTTTTAAAAATAAAATTTCTTCAGAAGTTTGTTTGTGAAAGTATGAAAGCTGGCCACTTTCAAGCCCCAAACTGACTATGGCTTTTTAAAATATGATGCTCTTTCTAAAATATGATGCTAAGAATCACTCCCATTACCAATTCTCAAGACAAAATTCAGGTTGAGGGTTGAATGCTGGCAGCCCTCTGGCCATGCATGGAGCTGCTGACATGTTTAGGTTAAGCTTTTTTTTTTCCCTTCAGGGATGTAGCATTGTCTTTCACTTACTTCCAGAAAATGTTGTGTATTGCCATGGCAGCTCACTGCTGGGCTACTGTTTTGGAATGACAAAGCAGGGAGGGTGGAAAAGCAGCTGAACAAATGAGTTGCTCTTAGAGCCCAGAGCTCTCATTATGGGAGCATCACACATCTCTCTGTCATTATTATTATTATTAGCCCCAAAGAAGCCTGAGGTATATACCAATGCACTTAGTGCTTTACTTTCAGAGGCATTGATACTTTTTTTTGTCAGAGGCACGTCTCTGTCAATATAATTGTTGTCATGGTGGTGAACAGGCTGCAGTCAAACAGCCTTGAATACTGGACAAACTGAAATAACAAAGCAAAAGAGAAAAATAATTTTCTTTTGTAGCTGGAAGGAAGAACATGTCTTAAAAGTGCACAGACAAAATAAAATGAAGGGGATAGAATAGGATAGGTAAGTAAATATCACCCACATACTGTTTTAATATATATATCCAGCTGAAAGGACATGCAGAAAAGTATCTAGACCCTATTTTTTTTTTTTATAATACTGTTGCTGTGTTGATGCTGTATGCATCCATGGTAACTTGGAGTTATAAGAAGCCTGATCTTTAACTACTCTGTAACAGGGAAGTCATTGGTATCTTAAGTGCTGGAGATGCAACATCATCAGTTCTGTGAGCTGCTTAAGGAGCACATTATGGTCTGTGGCCTTTTCTTCTAAAAAGCAGGGTCTGAGACAAGCAATATGGGTGAAGTAATGCCCAATGAAGTACACTTCAAATTCATAGCAGTACTATTGCTAATACTTGAAGTGACAGTTTGGGGTTAGGGCAGGAGCTCCTGAGCTCCTGGGTGGAAGGCAGCCCATGGTAGACTTTAGGCAGTATGAGGTGGCCTGGTACTCAGAGACTGAGTTTGGAGAGCAGGGAAATGCACGGGCTCTGAAACAAGTAACAAATATATCAGGTGAGTCTTCATTGCCTGTTAACATTTGTTTCTAGATTGTGTGGTTAATACCTAATATTATTTCCTATTCTGTTCACAATCTCTATATATGAGGTTGAATTATAGGAACATAGGAAACCTGTATGTAGAGCAGTTTTCTGTCAGTAGGGGTTTTTGTTTGTCTTAGTTCCAGGATTGTTTATTTGGTTTTTGTTGATTGTGTGTTTTGTTGATCCTTTGGGAAAAGAATTGCTTGAGAATGTTTTATAGGAATGTTTCTGTCTTAGTACTAAAGTAAAAATGATTATTGCTAGAAATTTCCTAAAACTCAATTTATTTAAAAGTAGTGCATTTCCCTTGATGGGATTTTACCCAGACTCTGAGATATATAAATGAACCTTGAGACCATCAAGTGAAAAAACTCAGTCTGTATTCCTGTGATCCCCCACTATTTACAGTGGACTGTTTGCACTGGTGCAATAGGCATATTCAACTCACAGAACAGAGTCCCAAATAATGCAGACTTTGGGTACAAGCTCAAACTGCCTTACGTGCCCAAAAATCATTCTAGGCACCCTCTTGTGAAGAAATAACCATTATTGAACTCCAAGCCTTCTTCCAAATATGTCATGCAACCTGCAACACTAAAACTTTCTTGTGTAGATAGTGTCCTAGAGAGGGACTATTATAGAAATCTTAAACCTGGGGATGGCTGGGTGTGGAAGCCCTGAGGGAAAGTCAGGAGAAGGGCTATGAGAGGCTGTGGTGTGTGTGTGGATGGTCAGCAAGACCTCAGCACACATCTACCTGCAGCTTCCCACCAGGACTGGGAGACAAAGGGCAGCGAGCAAACCCTAATGGAGGTGGGGATGGAGAAACAGGCAGCTCCTAACACATACAAAAAGGTTTGCCTGAAGCCACTACAAGGCCACCAACATAAGAGGAGCACAGAAGATGGAAGAATGACTTGACGGTTGGGGGTTCCTTCTTCCCAATGCCATTGCAAGGACTCCTAGATACAGCGCCTGCACATACATTGTTGTCTGGATGCTGGACAAATGACTTGTGCTCACACATACATTGCAGGAAATGTGCCGTGTACTTTTTTCTTAAACTTTGGGTTGTATTTATAAAGAACTTTGGAGCTTCATAACGTGTGGGTGGATCCTGTAGGAGGTGAACAGGGCACGTCTGGTTGTGGAAGATGATGTATGTCTTCCTTAGTATAAAGACACAAAGGGCAGAAAGAAACAGGCAGAGAAAAGGTGCAGGATCAGCCATGCCTGGCTGCTGAGGAGTGACACAGAGTGGGGCTGGGTTGATGGGGGCATGACCATGGCCATGCAGGGAATTGCTGGCCCAGGGATGGTAGGAATTCACCATACTTGTAGGGGAGGTAGTATTTCACTGAATCAAAGAGGGACTGGAGGATATATGCCAGAAGTGACTGTCAAGGATGAAATGGTCTGAACTGAATGAAACTCCAAGGCTTGGAAATGGAGAAGATCAGGCAGCTTTTCAGAATCTTTTCTGTGTGTCTGTGGAATAAAATCCCTTGGTTTTGGATAGGAGTATATAAGGACCCATATATGAACAGAGAAAGGCATATTAAGTTTTCTGTTGTGAAGAAAAGCATGCAGAAAATTATAGACCATTGAAAGAACAATAACTTCTCTGGAGAAAAGATGGATAAATGGAGGGGGAATTCACATTTTAATGTAGAAACAGTTTAAAAGACTGGGTGTTATATGAAACAGTGAAACCTTATACAGATTGCATTGTAGAAATATCAATCAGTTTCTGATTCATAAAGCTGAAACAGCACAGGACTTAAGGTCCATGTTAATGGCTCCTTCCCAGCTCTTCTGGATAATCCTGAGGTTCTACTGTATTGTGGTGGGAAGGAGTCACCTGTATGTTTGTGTCAGCATGTGGCTCCTCATTGATCTAAATCTGTAGTGTGCTGTGTGAATACCTCAAGCTTTTGGTCACACAAAAAAATCGTGAAGCAGTGAACAGATTGGATCTCATGGAGAAAAAAGTCACTGATGCATTGGCAGCTGTAATTTTCCTGAACAATTTTTTTTAATGGTGAAATAGAAAGGTGACATATTTTTCTTTTGAACACTGACTTGCAACTTAAAATGTGATGGTCAATTGTTTTTTTGCCTAAAAGTATCTGAAAATGTCTCAAAATCCAAGTTAGAATAGGTTAAATTTGCTCTACGAGGGTCTCCACACATCTCTGAAATTTTTTTAAAGTATTTACAGGTTGCAAACACCTGACATAGGACAATGCTGATGAAACCAGACAATGTGTCCAATATTCCCCTGGAATTTGTAAAAAGAATCTAAATGAGGTTGGTAGATCTGCATGCTTATTTTGTTATGACAGGAGATTTTAGTTTTCAGCAGTATGCCAAGAAGGATTGAAATAGAAACAGTCTGAGAAAACCTGCAAAGATTTCTATATTCATTGTTTTTGATGGTCTAGATATATCACTTAAAAATAATGCATCTTGGATTTCTGCTACTTTCAGTTACTGGTGGCTTAAATTAGAATCGTGGGAAGGACTGAATAGTTAGCAAAGATAATAAAATGTTATTTTTCAAATCTTTGGGTGGATATGTCAAGCTGGAAAGGAAGATGCAGTTAATTTACTTTACCCAAGGTAATCTGATAATTTCTGATTTTGTTTCTTTTCCAGTTACTTTACCTGCAGCCACAGCACAAAAACACAGAAACATTCAATTTTGCCACCGTCTACTTTGGTTTAGTTCTTTATAGTGAGGAAAAGCTTGTATTTAAAATTATGAACAGTTTTATTGCTTCTCCATTGAATGAATCCATGTGAACACAGCTTCCTGCAGTTTTATGTCATAGCAGCTCACAGACACCTGGGCTGTGCCTATACTAAATTAAATACTGAATGTGTTCAAGACAGTTGAACCCTCTGTCACTAGAGACCAACTGTCTTGAAATGACCTTCTAAGCTTTGCTTCTCTTCTAGTTTCAAAACTCACTTTATTTTGGCTGCGAGTCCTGACCTGCCCAGAAACACTTGCTCCTGCTTGTTCCCTTTGCACTGTACCTTTGCTTACTGTAGACAAACCTGATTTCTTGAGCTCTGGCCAGGTGTTCGATGATTCCCTTTTCTTGACCTGTCCTGAGTTGTGATTCCTGGGCTGCTGGCAGGCCTGGGCTCCAGCCACAGCATCTGACTTCAGGTGGGGCAACCAGCCAGAAGAGGGGACTGCAGACTGTCCCCTACAGCATTGTGCAGTCCTGTATAGGCTGCTCCTCTGCTGGGCTGAACAGCTTAGGAAGGGTTTGCTGTATCCATTGTTTTGACTTTTGCTATTTAGGACACTGTGGGAGAGACAAGCTGGCAGAGGGACTGCCCAGCTCCCCAGATGGCTGGGCTGTGAACCACGTGTGATAAGCTGGTTTTGTGAATCTGAATGACTGATAAAATTTACTGCTAGGAAGAAATGTGTCTTTCCATAGCTATGAGCAAATTACGTTTCTGACTTGAAAGTCAGGAATCTGTTTCCAGTAAGACAGTGTTTCTATTCCTAATCCAACTGTGCTTGGCACTGTGGTATGTGAACAGCATGGAAATTTTACATAAGGAAAAATCTGACACAACTGAACCTTACTTGGTCTGGACACAATACAAAGATAACTATATGGAGGGCTTGAGGATTTATTCTGTTGTTAAAAACAAGTAGATTGCTCATGGTATCTTAAGTTAAAAACAAATTTCAAGCTGTAATCTGTTTTTTGGAGCTATAATAATTTTTTTCCATTTTTGCACTATTTGTTAATGAGCATTATTATTAGCGTACTGTACACCTACACATACTTTAAAAACATTTTATTATACATGCACATATACTAGTAATACTAGCATTATTATTATTATATTAGCATTTTCCAAAAAGACCATGAACTTGCTTAATGGGAAGGCTTGGCACGTGATAAGGTATTTGTTGAGCAGATTCCAATGCTGGTGAAATTTTTTCTGCATGTAGGAATCTTTTCATACAGTCCAGGGATTTTCAGTGTTTTATGTCAAGTGGCTGCTTAGGACAGAGTATGATCCAGTCTGAAATTCCTGTAAAGTGGATAATGTTTAACATCTTAACTGGATATTGAGCTTGCATAAAATCTGAAGGATCACACTCTTATTTGGCTAACCTTGGTGACCAGTGATTAACGAGTGCTTTTAGCAATTCCAACTTTATTTTCTGTGCCTCAGGTCCCAACTGTTCAGTTAAAAGGGCTTAGCATCCGTCTCACAACAACTGCATTGTGGAAAGAAACTAATTAATGCTTCTAAAGTGTTCAAATGCAGTGCATCTCAAAGGAAAAATCTAGAAGGAAACAAATAATTTTGTCATCTGGGCAAAACCTTTGTATATATGTTTAATTAAAAAACAAGAAAAAATCTGAATCACAAGCTGAACAAGAAAGTTGAAACAAAATACTGAATAACAACTGCAGTACTGAATGAAGTTTTGATCCCATAGAGAAAATGCAAAAAGATAATCTAATGAAGAATTAGAAGATCAAAGGAGGCCATGCTGAAGGTTTTTAGATCTGTGACAGGCTGATGCAAACCCGTGCTCTTCATGTTGGGATGAGAGTACAGGAAAAGCACACGAAAATGCAATAAGGGAGAGTAAGACATGTATGGAAAACTTCCAGGTGTGGAAAGTTTTCGAATGCAGACATGAGGAACATACAGATTTCCATTCTCCATGTTCTTTGCCAGTTTCTTTCCAATTTGCATCTTATTTTTTTCTCCTTGTTGTGCTGAAATTTTGATTTTTGTCCTGTCTGAGCTGAGCTTCTCACCATATCTGTATACATCCTCCTTGCATTTGAAATCTGCAGAGTTCCCATGGCTTGGTCATATCAATTTCTTGGCTGTACTTTTCTTTTGCCTGTGGTAGAATTGTTTGTGTGTTCACCATTAGGAGTTTCTTTTAGAAACTCAGTCTCTTTAACACGTGTCCTCCTTGGATGAGGTGATTAAATCTAGAAATTTTTTTCAGTATGTTGAATTTTGTCTTCCTAAATACCATTTTTTTTTTTTTAAATTTGCCCATTCTCCTCTCTTCTAAACATGTCACTTCCCTCAACTTTTCCCCCTCCCCAATGCCCTTCCCCTTGGTATTGCAATAACTTCTCCCCTGCTGACCAGAAGCTCCTGATGGTTTTTTATGCTAATTTATTTCAAAACAATTGTCTAAGGAATAATCAAAATTGATGTTTTCAAAGAAGTTATCTGCTGGTTTGGCTCTGTGTGAAAAGCTCCACTGTTACAACATCTGTGGTCTTTTCCTCTTTGAAACACACTTTCCAACAGGTCAGCCAGTTTTGCTGGTAACATCTTCCCTGATGACAAGGTAATATCTACATTATGTTATGTAGTCCTGTGACATGCATTAACCCACAAAGTCTCTTATTGTAGTTAAATGACCTTTTGATCAGGCTTGAGCCCATATTTGACTGTCTTTCAATTTTTGTTGCAAATGTTTATTTTTGTTCTTAGTGCAGGTACATTTCGTAATACTTTCATGTTATCAAGATTTGCCTTTATACTACAAGGAAAGAAAAAAAATCTTTCTCCAATTTCTTCCAAGTAAAAGAGAATAAGAATGAAGAAAAAATAGGGAAAATGTGGCTGGCTGGGTGAAAAGTGCAAGGGGAGTAAGAAAATAGGGTTATGATCAGATCTTGACAATGACAAGAATATACAGGAAATCACAGAAATAAATGTAATCTTCACCCAAATTACTATAAAGAAAAACAGACTAAAACAGTGGCTCCATAATCTTTCACTTGAGTTTATGGTTCGAGGATGTGCTCTGATATCTACAATATGAAATGAGCCTGAGCACAATGTTGTGTTCTCCAGAGGGAAGTATCAAACACAAACATGGAAAGGTGGAAATGAGTAGACAACAGCACTTCTGATAAAGGCAGGGGATTATAATGCCAGAGGCATATAAAACAGGCTAAGAAACGATGTTGTTGCCAGGAACCTAATCTCATTCCAGAATGGTTGTTATAAAGTAGAGATTATGTCAGACAAAGAAGGTAATTACTGAACCCCACTCCATGCCAGTGAGGTTATCTGGAGAACCATGTCCAGTGTTCTGTACTGAACCTGAGTAAAGATGCAGACAAATTTTATAGCATCCAGAAAAAGAATCATTGGTACCTATGAGAAATTTTTGAAGTCCAAGCAAAACAAAACAAAAAATTGGAAGGTCTGTGGCTGTTATTTTGAAAGTCTGAAAGACAAAGGAGGGACTGGAGAATTTTCTGAGATGCTAAAGATACAAGTGATCAACTATTCCACATAGTCTGTTGGAAAAAGAAAAAAAAGCTATTTATTTTGAAGGAAAGATGGCTGGAAAGTTTATATCAAACATTCTTTCTTATTATTAAAATTGTGGAAATCCAGAACAGGCTGCTTTAAGGATCTGATGACATCAGAGATTTTGAAGAAGAGCTGAAACAAATGCTAGGGATGGACTAGGAATACTTCAAAATATCTCATCAGGCTTATGATTTTTGACTGCATCTGCTGTCTGTAGTTACAATCTGTAAGTTTAAAAGAAGGATATGATATCAAATAATTTGCCAAAGGGCTTCATTACACCTAACATTACAAGACTGACCATCTTAGCATTGGATAAGCTCTGTAGAGCCCTAATTAATTTTTTAAAAAAACAACTTCAGTCATCTCTAGCTGGATTATTCCTATCTTTTCATTCCAGGATGAGTAGTTCTGTGAGCAGGGAATGGAATCAGAATCATGTTTCCCATGTGCCCTCCAGAATCAGAATTCTACTTTCTTGCTCTCCATATTGTTTCCCAGTTCTTTGCATTTTGCTGCAAATGAGACATGAAAAATGCCTTTAGTTTTGTGTAGGTTTTTTTTATTATTATTTTTTATAGAGACACATGCAGCTTCTCTGGAAGGGAGAGGAGCAAAGATCATTACCCTTTTAGACTGGCAACTGTCAGGGGGTGTCTCTTCTCTCTGCTTTGGGGAGATATTCCAATTACTGAGCTGCAGCAAAAGGAAGGGAAGGCAGCACTCCTCTTTTTTCATTGTTTGCCTGTTTTAATAGCCATTCTGCAGCAAAATGAGGATAAAATTACTGGATACCTGTTAGATCAAGCCTCTTTTGGGCTTGGATTCAAGGATTTTCACCTTGGGAGAAATTCTGCCCCCACAAAAGGTAGGATTCAGTTAATAGGCTGTTCAGCCTCAGTGACAGAGTTTCTAAGCAGTAAAAGAAGTGGGCATCTGTGTGCAAGATTGTAGTCAGACAATTTGACGGGTTTACGGCATTTCAGGCATACAAATGCTATTTTGGATGACAACCTTCCTGATTTATTTCTCTTTATTTTCTGCACTTTGCAGCAAAGACAGCATCTCCTGCCATGTTATGTGCAATGCCTGCTTACATCTGCAAGGCAAGGGCTGTTTGGATTTTTTTTCACATTTTGGTAGTAGCACACATACCCACATTTCCAGAATACAGTACTTGTGTCACCCTGTGTCAAGTTGTGTAAATATACTCTGCAGAGAAGGGACGGTGGCAGATACAAGCAGTCTTTTATTACTGAAGCATGAAACACTCATTCTATAGCCTTCAAAAATCTATCTTGGGGGTCTAGAAAGGATTCCCAGTTTTGCCTAAATTTTCAAGTTTAGTGAGCTTTTCATAACCATCCCTTGCATGTGTGTAATAAAATCATTATTTTAATTGTAGAATGATTCAAGGTATTATTTTATCTTGTTACTACAAAATTCTTGGATTTGCTTGTTATGAAGAAATGTTCATTTTTTCTGGTAGTTGAATTTATGAAAATTATTGTATTGTTTTATTTGACAAGAAAATTTATTAATAACATAAAGGAGCTTCAAACTGAACAAGAGAATTCAATCCTAGATGAAAGATATGCAAAATGAGGTATCTGTGATCACTTGTCTTAATCTGAGAGCAGGTTTTAGATCTCTGAATGTTTAAAAATGCATACCAACCACACTTCCTAAACAAAATGAATGGACTCTAAATTTATATTACTAGGAAGCAGCAGAAGTTTTCTGTATTTAAAGAACAACTTTCAGTTTCAAATCAAAATAGTAGCTATAGCAGAAGAAAGGGAAAATGCAAACATCTTGGAAAAGTAAGTAAATCTAGTAAAGTAGCTAGGACTTGTTTGAATTTTTGGGTAGTGTATAAAGATTTAAATATTGCAGATAAACATCTATTGACAGACAAAACCCCTGCAAAACTGTGAGGCCCTGACTTATGAGCACTAAACTGTGACCCAGCATTCAGAGTATCTGGTTCTGGAAATATAGCTACAGACAGAAATAACCTCTGTGGTTTCTAGCTGTGAAGTAGTCCTAAAATAGATTCTTACAAGGCTAAAAGGAATTCTCTGATATACAACTTTTTCAAGTTAATACAATGGCTGTTCTTTCAATTAGGGTATTGCATTATTTGCTTTGCTTCACTCCCTAAAACTTGTTTGTCTCTCTGAAGGAAAGCTGAGCAATGCATTACATCAGTTACAACATGGCTTGCACTGTGGTCTGGTGTATGGGATTTGTTTATCTCCTTGTTTTTCAATACTTAACCTTATGACTCAAGAATCATTATGTGCCCAGTTAACTTTGGTTTATATGCGCTGTGTGTTTTAATGTGCAGTGTTGTTTCTTGAGAAAAATTACTGTTCTGCAAAACTGGGATCATTTCAGCCAGCACAGGCCACCCTGAGATGATTACCTTATCACGGGTCAAAAGAGAACAGATGTTGCTACTGCATGTAGAGTCGGGAGGGACAGATTTGGTTACGCAAGGCAGTAATACCTTAGCTGCTTTAAAATTGTACCACAGTCTTGAATGTTGTTCAGGGACCTCTACAAGACAGAAAGATTCTAAATTATCTTGGCCTACCACCTTTTTTAATTGGAACTACCTTTTAACGCTTCTCATGAAATTCATACAGTTAGTGGCTCTAGTTCCTTTTGGCCAAGAAACTGTTGAGAAATCAGACTACAGAAAAGTGCTGTATATGAAGCAATTACTATTTGCATCTTGTTTGTGAAATGTGTTGCTAAGATGATAACACTTAAAAAAAATCTCTTAAGAATCTAAATACAATTTTTTGGGATTTTCAATTTCTGCTCTTTCAATGTAGTATTGTGAAATAGTCATTACCTGGCCATTCAGATTTTAGTGAAATGGTTGTTAATCGAAATATAAATGTAACTTTAACATTGTACATTTGTTTTGAAAGCTGCAGTTCATTATATTGTCTGAATTTATGTATTTAGATTTTTGAAACAGTAAACATGCATTTGAATGCAGATCTTTTGACATAACATAGAACTTACCATAAGTGCAGAACTGAAAGGCACTCCTGCTGAAAAAATCATTCCTTTGAACATTTTTAGTCTCACCCATTCTACTATTTACAAAGTTCTGGAAAAAATATGGTTATCAATGTAATCTGGAGGCCATCAGAACCAGGCTATTTCAAGGTACAAGGAAAGTATGAATTTTAAAGGTGTGGAGCCTCTCCTAAGAATGGGCTGGATATCCTCCTCCTTTACTTCCAGTCTTTAAAGATCCAGTCTGATTTCTCCTACTATTTCCAAGTGAGTAAAGGCAGCCTTAGAGAACAGACAGTCTCCTTAAGGAACCCTACAGTTGCCAATTCATTTGAGTGCCTAACAATGTAGCCAAATGCTCTACCTCTAGGCTACTCCAACATCACTGTTTTTCTTTCTGGCTACTTGTAATTAAAATAATGACTCTGTGTGTAGTGATGGTTCAGGATTCTTTCCAAATAGTTGCAAGTCTAAATATCTTTCCCTTTGAGGGGAATGGTGTAAAGACTGTCACTACAGAAGTGAGTAGCCTGAAGAGCCTAAGAACAGACTCATTCCAATCATAGGCAAACCAAAATTTGATTTATCTATAACAAGACATCCAGCTGGAAAAAAAGGAAACAAAACTAGCTGCAAGACACCTTCAGAATTTTTTTCCCCTCTGTGAAACTTAGATGAGAAGTGTCAAGATTATATGTGATGACTCTCAGCTAAAAATGTGATAATCTTTTTAATGCAACAACAGCTAAGCACAGTAAATGGTGTAATAATTTGTCATCCCAAGAGATTGTGTGTGAAAACTCGTGGAAATGTGATAATGGATCTTGATGCATGAACCTTTTCCAAAATGTGTAACCTCCTCCCCTCCATGCAAAGGAATTAGTGAGTGATGCATGCTCAGGAAACAGATGTAATCCTTGTCATAAAGGTCCTTTTTAAAATTAGGCTAACTACTTTCTCTTTTTGTTTAACTGTCTCTGCATGTGCTGGACAATGAAAATTGAAGATGTGCCTCCTGAAGAGGAAGTGTTTTCCCCCACTGTAGACCTCTTTGTAACCATTGTAATGTCATACAATGGATCTGTACCTCCAATTTGAAAGAGGCACTATACATGCCTTGTGTGTGTAACCAACTTTTTTCAATGAGGCAATAGTGAACCTCCATGCTCTGTTTTTTTTTTTACGGAAAAGTCACTTGAGAACTGGTGTTTTGTCTTTTTATTGTAGCCAAATAGCAACTGGGAAACAAGAGCATATAGCCACTTCAGAAATACATCCATGAGTCCCAAATCCATGGTGAACCAGAACCATGTTGTTTTCCTATGACAAAAATGTCCTAAAACAAGTGATGAGACAAAATTATGGCTAGACTATAAGTCTAGAACTTGCCATAATGTGTCTTCAGTAAGAACTGTTGTTGCAGTGTGCAGTTTCAGCCTTGGCTTAAGGGCTTTCCTTTCCGTTTCCAACGGAAACCTCACCAGGCTCTCTAGTTGGATCATTTCCTTTACAAAACAAAACAGCAATGAGCCATATCTTCAAAAAGGGAAAAAAGAAAATAACACTAAGCATGGGAAGTTTTTGTGATAAATGCTTAATTGTGAAGATTTTTGCAAAATGTTTTACATTCTAACTGAATGCATAGGAAGATATTTCCTAATTCTACACAAATAAGCACTCTTGAATTTTAACTATTTGCAATTCTTAAAACCAGTTAGTACTCAACAGAAATAAAACAACCAAGTATGAAGCAAGGCTAAGTGGGAGGTTTTGTACCACTGTCATCCTACATGGCAATGCTGGCTTACAGCTCCTCAAGGACTGCTTAGTCCTATAAAGATTTTCACAGTAGCAGAACACATATTATTAGTCACAAGTTTTTGAAACATAGCCCAGCTGATGTAACTTATGTACCCAAAATTACTTCTTTTTTTTTCTGTATTGTTTCTAATAAAAAAGATGTCTATAGGGTCTCCTTGTGTAAAATTACCATGGTAACAAAACAAATCTCTGAGCATAAAAGGGTATCTGCATCAACCCCACCAAACAGGTTACACGTTCAGCATTGAATTTCTATTCTGGGCTGACACCACGGGAATGAGTTAATACATTCACGTGGAAGCACAGACTGCTGTAAGTGTAGCAGACAAACCATGCATGCTTGGCCTGTGGGGTCCTTAGCACTGCAAAAGGGAGAAGATATCTTATTAGCAATGCTTGTTAAAGCCTGCTGGAATGCAGAAATAAAATAAAATCCATTCATAACTATACGCAAAAAGAGAAGGTGGCTTAGCATACTTTATTTCCTTTTAGTTCTCATGTTGGAGATGAGGACAAAGTGAAAACCATATCTGTAGAGTCATATTTTAACCTTGGATTGGTGTCTATCAGAAATGAAATCTGTTTTAATACATAATTCAGAGCATACCCACCTACTCTCCTGCTAAATGTTGCTGTGGGGATAGCTATTTTCTTATTTCGTGCCACTTTCAAAGAGAAGGTTGTTGAGCCTGTTATCCTTGGCTGAATGTGTAAGTGGTTTTGGAACCATGGAGAAAAGAGGAAAACAAACTCAGTGCCAGAGAAACTATTTAACTGGGCCCTCACCTTGTGATTTCAGGTTCCCATTCTTGCTCTTTGCTAACAGACTCCTTTTTCCTTCTTCCTAGACTTGCCTGAACATTGCTTCTTAGTACCACTGATTTTCATCACTCAATTAAGTGTTGGTTGACATTTGCAGAATGTAGATAATTATGTCCTAGTCTCAGGAGTAGCTTAAAAAAAAGTGGAGATGTGGAAGTTTCTATTTTTCTTCGTTTTTTATTTTCCTGCTGAAAACTTTCTAAACTAAGTATGTCCATCCCTAGAGGGAATATTTCTCAAAAAATATAGTATAGATAATTCATCAAGTTGAAATAGAATAGCATAATAAAACTGGGGGAAGAATATTCTGTAATAGAATGCAGAAAAAACAGTGACATGGTGACATTATTCATAAAGACAAGCACTAGTGAGATGGAAGTTTAGAAAGCTGCCTCTTGCTGTAGGCATGTTTTAGTTTGCTGTTCAGTACAGTTTTCCAGTGGTTTTGTTGTTGCTGAAGAACAATAACAAAAATAGCCATTAGGATCATGGGATAAAAAGAAATCTTGTTTTTTGTCCCCTCTGAAAGGCTTATGATGCCTCACCTGGAACAGGATCAGTCTGACTCTGTACCCAACAAGTTCTCTCTCTGCTGGACTGTGTTTTATTTTGGCAGTGGTGGGTTCCTGCAAAGGTGTCTGTGCATGTGTGTAGGCTGCAGTGACTTTAGAAAAACAAAAATGGTGTTTTATTTCTTCAGGTGTCTAGGTTCTGACTTTCAGTTTGGCACTTGAAATCCTGACTGTTGTCCTCTCAGCTCCTTATTTTCTAGCAATTAGTTTTTAAGTTCCTTTATTGGGTTTGTGTCAATATACAGTCTGGTATTTCTCCCAAAGGAAACATTTTCCTTTTTTTTTGCCCTTTTCATTCACTCCATGTGTCAAATGTGGTAGGATCCAATGGGTGAAGTCTTGGCATCCTGTTTCCGCATCCTTTGCTCAGCCTCCTCCATTTTTACAGCTGTAGATGCTTATGATGACCAGACAGCCCACCTCTTGCTCCATTCACCCTTTTATTAATTTCATCCTTGTTTATCTCCTGGATAAATGATGGCAGAAGACCTATGATCCCTCTTATTACATTTATTTCCCCTCTCATGTCCTCAGAATCATATTTGAGGTCAGACTATTAAGAATGTACATGCTTACAAGTTTGTATTTGGGCCATTTTAGAAACCACGGTGTTTGAGTTTTCCTGCGTCTGGTACTACTAGTATTCTTTAGCCTTCTTTTAACTTCATTGGGCTAAGAAAGTTGGAAGTTTTTCCCTTCCAAGTTTGAAGGGCTTCACCACCTTTTCTACGTTCCTTTTTTTTTTTTTTTTTTTATATTGAGAAGGAGGTAAAAGAGAACCAGAAAACAACACTTTAAAGTTTTGAGTGCCCTCTCCACCCCTCCAAAGAATCTGAGAGCCCAGAGAGACAGTTTTGTTATTTCTGTGGAGATTTGTTTTCTGTTTGATCAGGCTAAGATCAGTCAGGGTGAGCAAAAGGTGTTTGGGAAGTAACCTAAAATTTAAACCATGCTTTTATGTGAGTTTTACTTTTTTCGTTGAGGATTTATTTTCTTTATTACTATGAAGGACCAATAGTGCTGTCAACTATAGAATATTAGATCTTGTGGTGCCATGGGCCAAGTTTTATAGGATCAGGAAGGGCATGGTGAGGATTTTTCTGGTTGCATTTTATCTTCGTAAATTCACAGCATCAGCTTTCTGTGCTTGGCTTGAGCAAAGGGGCTCACAGTTTCCATTGCATTCTTTCCAGCAGAAGAGCAGTCTACCCCTTCAGTATCCTTCTGCTTCCCAGCTCACAATTTCAGATAAAAGACAAGTTACTGAAAAACTCTGTGATCTCTGCTGGTTGTCTTTACTGGAATTCAACACCAATGATTCATCAACTTTGGTTTCGTTCAGTTATGGAAAATCAAAATGGGTTCCAGGTTCAATGTGATAACATTTCACTGCTTGGAAATAATGCAAGTTCCATCAATACCATGTTAAAGGAACTTGCCCTGATACAGTAGACTGGCTTCTACTGCTTTTACTGAAGATCTGAAAACCAGAAAAGTTCAAACATAATATGTATAGAATCTGGGCACAGAACTGTGTCAGTAGATTAGTGGCATACTATGTGTTATGGCATGATGATATTCCTGCAGTGAGTTGACCCTAGTTGTATGCCAGGACAGGGGAGAGAAAATATAATGGAGGGCTCATGTACTGGGATAAGGACAGAGAGAACTCACCAAATGCCATCATGGGCAAAATACACTAGAATCAGAGACATTAATTGCATGTATTACTATCAAAATCAGAGCTGGATAATGAGAAGTAAAAACAGATCTAAAAAAACCTTCCCCCCTCCCTCCTTCCTAACTCTATCTCCTTCCTTAGTGGTGCAGGAAGACAGGGAATAGGAGTTACAAACCTATGTACTCCCAGTTCATCACAGGTTGTTTCTGCTGCTGTTCAGGGAGAGGAGTCTTTCCCCTGCTCTGCTGTGGGATGCCTCCCATGGAAGACAGTTCTCCACGAACTTCTCCAGTGTGAGTCCATCCCACAAGAGACAGTTCCACAAACTGCTGCAGAGTGGGTCACTCTTCCATGGGATGCAGTCCATCAAGGACAGGCTGCTCCAGCGTGGGCCTCACATGGAGGCACAAGCCCTAGCAGGAAGCCTGCTCCAGCATGGGCATCCCATAGGGTCACAACCTCCTTTCGGGCATCCTCCTGCTCCAGTGTGGGGCTCCTCCACGGGCTGCAGGTGGATCTCTGCATCCCCTGGCCCTCCATGGGCTGCAGGGGCACAGCGGCCTCACCATGGGCTGCAGGGGAATCTCAGCTCTGGCACCTGGAGCACCTCCATTCCCTCCTGTGTTTGGCCTTGGAGTCTGCAGAGCTGCTCTTCCCACATGTTCTCACTCTGTTCTTCTCAATTGCATCTGCGCAATAACTTTTTTCCTTCTTCTTAAATATGTTATCAGAGAGGCGTTACGACCATTTCTGATTGGCCCAGCCTTGGCCAGCAGTGTTTCCATCTTGGAGCAGCCTGGGATTGACTCTGCTGCACATGAAGGAGACCTCTGGCAGCTTCTCACAGAAACCACCCCTGCAACCATCCGGTACCAAAACCAGGCCACACAAACCCAATATAATTCCTTATCTCAGCTCAGTCCATCTCTGTTATAAAGATAACACAAAAATAACAATTATGGAAGAAGAAAGGAAGAAAATGCACCAGATGCTCATGGTGTGGTAAGGAGAAACTGGAATGACTTGATATTTTTCAGCTGGAATCTGGAATTCTGGAAATACTTTTTCTGATGATGCGGGAGGAGCACATTCATCTCTTTCTTGGGGGAGATCCTTGAGTTTACTGGCTCCAATCACCTTCATAATCCGAGGGATTTCTGCTTCCTGGTCCACAGGAGCCAGATCTGGTGACTGTGGGGACTGGCTTGCTTTAGTTCCTGGAGGAGAGGAACGAAAGCCAGATGCTTCAACAGGCTCTGGCCTGAGCGGACTACAAAGCCCCTGTTTTTTGTCACAGAATTTATTCCAATCCCAAACTTTTGTTTTTTCTGCCTTGTCAAGCAGGCTAGGAGCTAAATGTTGTCACAATGAATGCTGCTACTTCTGTGCTGTGTGTTAGCTGGGAAATTGTTAGCCCAATGTCCAATATGTTACACAGCTGTCCAGGAGCAGTCATTCCAACATGATCACCAGATTGACCAAAATTCTTGTTGCTGGCAGTGCTCCCCTGGGACAAAGCTGTTGTGTTTTATGAAGTGTATCATAAGCCTTCCTTCTCTCTGTCTCCTCACTCTACTTGTACCCAATGTACTTTGCAGAAATGAACTTCTGGGACTTCTAGATGTTTCTGTGTACATGGAGCATGTTCCACAGAGTCTTGTTTTTGTAAAGGGAGCAGAAAGAGGCTAAAATTATGTTGTCTTTATCTATAACAGTAACCACAAATTAATCACGGTATCAATGTATAGTGATAAAATTCTGTGGGGAGAGAGGTTGCAAATGCCGTCCTCTATTTATCATGTAGCCTTCTGTCTTTGAAACAAAATAATTGCTTCATATGGATTTATAAGGTTAGGGAATAGCCTAATGATGGTGTAAACTAGAAGGCATTCATGGCTGCAAAATACTATTCTTTTTCTCAGACATTTGCAAACATTAACTGGTATCCTCTCACAATGACCCTTTGAGATGCTTTTTGACAGAGTGGGAAATGGATAAAAAACTACGAAAGAACGAGGAAAGGTCAGAGAGTGCAATTTGTGAAATCATGTACATCTCTGTTCTATCTTTCTATGTCAATGACCTTCCCTATGTCCTTCAAAGCAATTCATAGTAGTTTTACTCATATCTTTAATGTTTCATTCAACATAGTATAAGATGATGAATAATGAAGTTTACACTATACAGGCAGGGTAGCTATTGATTTTCACAAGGTATGTCTCATTTATTAATCTGTAAATACTTTGCAAATATATGCATGACAAGGAATTAAATCAATGCCTGTCACTTCTCTTTTCAGTCTGCATGCTTCCACGACTATAAATTTGACATTAATATTAGTTTACAGGAATGTACTTGCTGAGAAAGCAATGATTTACACTGGTGTGCAAATTGCTTATGTGAGTGGAGAGTTTTTGAAAACAGTGTGTGTAACCTGGACCTGCTGTCCCATGAGTGCCAATTTATAGATGATCTTAGATCCATAGATTATACGGATTGTTGGAGTATAATAAGGGAAAGGGAAAACTCAATTCTTAACATCTTGTGGATGGTCTCTATCTGAAAGGTAGAAGAATTAGACTTTAGGGTTGAGTAGAAAACATGCTGGACAGAGAGCTTTGGCTGGAACTCAGGGACAAAAAGAGAGTTTGGGACCTTTGGAAGAAGAGGCAGGAAACTCAGGAGGACTACAAGGTTGTCATGAGGTTATGCAGGAAGAAAAATAGAAGGGTCAAAGCCCAACTGGAACTTGATCTGGCCACTGCTGTCAAAGACAATAAAGAATGTCTTATTAATAAATAATAAATACATCAGCAAGAGAAGGAGCACTAAGGAGTATCTCTGTCTGATTGAATGAAGGGGAAAAACACAGTGACAAAGGATGAGAAAAAGGCTGGCATACTTAATGCCTTCTTTGCCTCAGACTTCAATACTAAGAGCTGGATACCAGGCCTCTGAGCTGAAACACAGAGATGAGGAGCAGAAGGAAGCCTTCATGATCCAAGTGGAAATGGTCAATGACCTGCTACACCACCTAAACACACAGGAGTCTGTGGGGCTGGATGGCATCCACCTAAAGGTACTGAGGAAGCTGACAGAAGTTCTCAGCCACTTTCTGTCATTTACCAGCAATCCTGGTTAACTGGGGAGTTCCAAGTGACTGGAGGTTAGACAGTGTGACACCCATCCGTAAGGTGGGTTGGAAGAAGCATCCAAGGAACTACAGACCTGTCAGCCTGACCTTGGTGCTGGGGAAGGATCATTCTGAATGTCATCACGTGGAGTGTACAGGACAACCAGGGGATCAGGGACAGCCAGCATGAGTTCATGAAAGACAGGTCCTTCTTTTCTTACTTGATCTCCTTCTATGACAAGATGACCTGCTTAGTGGATGAGGACAAGGCTGTGGATATTGCCTACCCAGACTTTAGTAAAGCCTTTAACACCATTCCCAGAGCATTATCCTGGAGGAACTCACAGCTGCTCACGACTTGGACAGGTGCACTGTTGGTGATGGGAAGCAAATCCCCACAAAGAATTCTAAAAAAAAATATTTGGAAGGTTCTTCTTTGCTCTTTGCTGGATAACTTTGTGCATTTCATTGTTTTCAGAATACCTGATAATTTTGTGGTATAGAGTGGGACACTGAGAATCAGTGGCCTCTGTCTGACTAATAACTATTTTGGTGGTAATATTTATAGCTTTTACTTACTGATGTATTAGGGAGCAGACATTTTCCATATCTGAACATTTGAATTTGAGCACGATCTGATTCATATGTTTGTGAGAAAACGAATGTCTTTTTTTAGCTAGTTGTATGTAATGGAATATCCGCTAAAGGAAGACATTGGGTTGTGATAGAAACACCATGAACAAATTAAAGGTACTTGTTCTTAAGAAATGTATGGTTTTATTTCTGTATTGATTTTTTTCTTTCATTTTAAAATCACGTTTTCACCTTACCATCTTTAGATATCCTGAAACAAGAAAGATGAAAAATTATTGAACTGGAGATTGTGGTCTGAGGATTTTCTACATTACTATGAGATGAAATGGCATAAGAAAACCCCCCCAAAATACATTTTTAAAGCACAGCTTTGAGGACTCCAGAGGTTCAGTTAAGCATTCAGCATGAACATCTGCAGGTTTGAATCTCAGACTTCCCTAATGCGATGACCTCATTTCTCTACAAATTGGTCTCTGTACTCAGCTGGTTGTAGGTTAGTCAAAATCAACCTCTCTCTGCTAAGTCGTACTTAAAAAATTCCTTTAGAAGTTTTCACACTGAATACATTTCCACCTGTCAGTTCACATGAACCCATCCGTATCTTCCAGGAACAAAAAAAGTCTGAGCTAACTGTTGATGGAGTTTTATGACTCATTGAAGCCCCGAGCTGTGTGAAACTGGCTTTAATTTCTAAAAATCAATAATACGTTTAAGCTGTGTGTGTCTCTGATAGTCTTACCCCGGTGAAGAAGCAAATTTACTCAGTGTAACAGGTGAAAATAGATTTTCATTCAATTTTTGGCTGAAGTAGTGTTTCTGAATATAGCTCTGATAACAAAGCTCAGTTGTCGGGTTTAAGTTGTGTAATACATTGCAGGCAGCTGAGCCTGCTGCAGTGGAAGAGAAAGACAAAGCCCTTTTGGCAGAGTTTTCAAAATAAAAATTAAGACTTTCTGGAGGTGAATCACTTCCTGATGGGCTGATAATGCTATGAAATCTGTTTGTTTTAAATATTGCTGGTGATATATGGAGCCCATTGTGTGCCACAGTGATTTGATGGTGTGTGATTCACAACAAAATTTCCTTCCCACTGCAAGCCTTTCGAGTCAGTCAGAGAAAAGAAATAGCAATCCATCCCTGGGCCTGTATTGTCCTGTTTAGACTACTTTGGAAAGCTACAAAACGTCCTGGATAATACAGCTTGAGTGATAGGTTTTCACAGCTTTTTTTTTAGACGTTGTGAGCTTTTCATGCAAACCCAGTATTAAAAATAAACATACCTATGTTATTGATATTCTACCATCCCTGCAATGAAAAATACAGCAAGAAACATATATATATATAAATGTATATATATACATTTTTGGTGTACATCCCTTACTGGTTCCTTAAAAGAGTGAGAATTAACATCCCTGTGGGCTGCACTCATAGAATGACTTTGCCTGTGGCTATCTCTGCAGTAGTTTTCAACCCTTGGTTAGACCTCCCCTAAACCATCTCTCTTGCTTTAATACCAAAAAGAGTTTCTCAATTTGCCACATTTGTCAATATTTACTTTTTAGTCTGCCACTAACTTTAGCACTTTTAATTGATTTACCACTGGTTCTTCATTACCAAAGGAACGATAATAGACCACATGAGCACACTGTACAGTTCTCTGTGGAATCACCTCTGGACATTGTGGAGGATCCCAGTCTGTCTGCTATGTGTAATTTTGGTAAATAGAACAAGAATAAGCCTATTAGCAAAATCTTGTGATACAACATGAAAGCTTCAGTTTTCTGAGGTATTTTTTAGGATATGTTTTAATTCTTCAGACTAAGTGACATGAAGTAATTGAGGAAACAGAGAAAAATGAAGCTAAGCATTGTATTGTTGTTTTTTAAATGATGTTTGACTTTGTCTAATCTCTAGATGTCACATAAAGAACAATGCTGCTATAGCAAGAGAGAACTAATGTTTGCTATAGGGAAGTTGATAAACAGTTTTGACTTGAGTCCTGTGAACATATGTTTGCATAAGAGTCACAGAAATTCAGAACCTGCTGGAAGAGTCAGAGTAGAAAGCTGTTTTGGAGCAGAGTTAATTTCATTACTCCATTAATCTTACTTCTGAGCTTGTTTAAAAGAAGCAGACCTGCAAATGACTTTGAGTTCTGCAGGAAGTTAATTTTGATTTTATGGGACACTTTTACTCAGAAGTAGGCGTTTTGCAGCTGAAAGCATATGGTGTTGGAATTCTCCCTGTCTGTCATGAGGACTGGATGATGCCAGCATGCTCTCCTGCCTTCAAATGCTATGGCACTTTGTAGAGTTTCTGCCTATTAATAATGTAACTTCTTAGAGAAGAACTCCCTATAAGAACCAGATACAGTGAAAATCTTGTTACTGGATCCCAAGGTGGTTAAAAACTACTCTGCAATACTCACCAGCCTCTATCAGCCACTAATGCTCAAGAGCTTTAACAAAGATTAATCACCTTCTCAGGGGCCTCTGAAAGCACACAATCAAGACCTGTATATAACTTTGTGTACACAAAATACCAAAGATACTTCCTTTAGGATTCTAACATTTACTGTGCAACAAACCAGCCAGAAAACAGAGCTGTGTCTCTTCAAAACCTTCACATTTCCTGAGGTTCAAAGGCTATGAAGGGTTTCAGCATCAGTTCCTTATCCATTGCAGTTAGTAGCAATTTTAATCATGAATATACTTTGTGGAGGCTTCAGGCCTGATCATTCAATGACATTTTTTGCCTACTGGTTCAATCATATTTTTTTACAGTAGTGAAAACCAAAAACAAACAAAAAAGTTCCTCACAATCATGACCTTGCAATAATATCAAACCTTTCCTTTTCTACTAAAATAGGAAAACGTGAGTAGCTAGTAGAGGAGGTATTGTAGCTTACTCAGATATAGGGTTGTAGAGCAAATTTATTCTTGCTCATATTCTTTGCAAAAGTTGTGTTGGGTAGTTTGTTCTGCAGATCTCTACACAATTTTAGTCTCCCCTGGTCTATATGACATTTACATGATATAGTGGCAAGTTTCTGCTATTCAGTTCCTTCAAATAAAATCAGAGGACTGAGATGCATTAAGTGCATCTGAATTAATAAAAATAATGTTTTATGAATACATTTAATCCTCCATTTGTCAATTAAGAATTCCAAATGCTGTGATATCTGTAGTGTATCCCGTTTAAACTTGTTCTTAAAGAGAAAAAATTGTTTACTTCCTCAGTGGATATGTAATAATGGTAAACTGATTATGGAGTTATTTTTTCTCTTTTACAGTTAGCTAAATCTTGCCATTATTACTGACTCTCAAAACAGTAACCAAAGCTGCTCTTGCAGATCCTGCCATTCATGAGGTGAATTGATTTTGCCTGTACCTTCGAAGTTTTAAAGTCAGTATGCATTTTTTATTCTCTCTTCTCTTCTGTGACAGCAAACCCTTCCATTTATACTTTTTTTTTTTTAGAAATGCTACAGTAAGATAAATCACTGAGACTATGATTTAACTGGAAACACTACCTGTATAGCTGATGTCCTGTTGAAAAAACACCACCTATACCTTTTCCTTGACTCTTAAGGAACACATATCTGTCTAGTACAATGCCTAGTAGAGGGTATATTGTGATTGTCATTACTTATTTCAGTTGCTGGTATCAGAATGACTCATATAATTATCTGGAAGTACAGAGCAATTCAGTGCTTATACTCGACAGAGTATTTGAACACGTTAAGTTTCAACAAAATGTGTGAATTCATCAGTTTCCTTTATGATTTAGAATCATATACCAAAGAATATCAGTCCCATTTTGTGGGCTTAATTGTTATTATTTAAACAGCTTTTATTTATTTTGTCTTGAAAACAACTCCAAATGCAAATACACTTTACAGAAAATGTAAAAAACATCCTCTTTGCTCCTTACATGAGGATTCAGCCACAATGAAAAGTCATCTGTGTTCTGGGAGAGAATAAATTTTTGTGCATTTTTCTCTAACTTTCATTCTCACTTTTTGTGCCTACTGAAACTGAGGTTGAGTAACAAAGAGACCATACACAGCATTCCAGTCATTACTGCTCCTGGTAACACATACAAGATTAATTTATGACCATTTACCTACATCCTTCTGTCTTTAGTGATTTTAATTCGTCTTTACTCAAGTGAGATCTTTTATTCTGAGGAAACCTCTGTCAGAAGATGTTGACATAGTTAAGTGGGGGGCTCACACCACCTTCATGCGATTCCTGAGCAGTTTGTTCAGTGTTGCATTAGAGCATGCTATAGCAAGGCAGGAGGTGGTTACAGTGTCTGCCAACCCTTTGGGTGTCTGTTTTATTTAGGAAGGTGTCTTGGTGTGGAAAGACAG
>WAAE01023377.1:0-43364 GCA_013400495.1 Nicator chloris
AAAAAAAATCTCAACCCAAAGAATCTTATATTATAAATAGATTTCAATAAATTACATAAATAAAGCAATGAAAGGGACAGTACTCAGAGCAAAACTGTGTTTTAGAGCATTTTTCCTGAAAACTGTTGTTCATGTAAACATTGAACCAACTAGTATCTCCAGTCAGACCAGTGGTTAGGTTAGTTAGTCAAAGGTCCTACGGTTTTCTTTTGTTCAAATATTTTCAGTATTCCAGCAAGCAAAATCTTAAGCAAACATAAGCAGCATGTTGACTAATTGCAACCTGTCATGATAAATGACTGGATCCACTCAAAACCAACAGCTCATGTAAAGAAAGTACTCCCAGCTGAATTGTGCAGATGAAAGAAAAGTCAGTTTTATTTATTTAGTATTCTGTTATTCAGTTGTGTCCCTTCTTGCAGCCTAGGTTATCATCATACAAGTCATACCTTCTGGGGATATATTTTTAGAGCTGCTAGTAAAAGAATAACCCTTCTGCTTGAAAAGCTTCCAATAAATAAAGAATCCTGACAAATTTGACAATCTGCAGGAGACAAAGCTGTGTGGTAGAAAACAATAACAAACTGAAAGAAAAATAAAAATAGAAAATGTGAGAAAAAGATTATACAATTTTCCTACAACTCTACACAGTAAAGCTTTTGATGAAACAAAAATTTTATTCTTTACAACGAAAATACTAATTCTATGGTATTATAAACCTCAATAAATGTCATTTAACTAACAAACAGACTGATAAATAAAAATAATTAAGTAAAGAAGTAGCATTTGAGATTGGAATGTGCCTTTGACTGATTCAGTATTATATATGCTACCTTCTAAAAGTATTTTAGCTAAGTGAGAATGTACAATCTACTAGAACAGTTTGGAGATTTTCTACATACAAAAGGTGGAGTGAAATGTGCTGTCACCCTCCCAGTTAACAGGTTTTCCTTAAGGCTTTTCTTAACTACACATTTCCCTGACTAGCTTTTTCAAAATAAGCCTGAACCACCTTCAAAGCATGTGGAAACCAGTCTTGTTCACTCTCCCAAATTTATGTGTTAAGGAGAGTTAAACATTCTCTGAACAAGGTGTGCTTCATTGCATTGTATTTTGAAGCATCAACCAAGCCATCAAAAGGAACCACAAGATTATACTCTGACCAGCCTGCCCATATGAATTATAATCCTGAAGCACCAATATCCATTCAAATTGTCAGCTCTACCCACCTGAGCAGTTAAATGTATCCATTCAATTTTTCCATTTTAACTTCTTTCTTTTTTAACTTTTCCTCTGGAAGTTATTCATCCATGTCTCCCAAAGCAGGATTTCAGAGAAAGAGGAGGAAGAGACCACATTATCTCCATCAGGTTTTCTCTGATACTTTTTTTGCCTTTTTGAAGGAGAAGCAATTTATTTCTCCCTTCCATTTTCCAAAGTTAAATCTCAAAAGCTAAGGAAGAAAGGAAAATCTCGACTACATCAAGGTGTGGAAGCAACCAAGGAGTACTGTACTTACCTAAAAATAGCAAATCCTGACAATAAACTGCTCTTTGCAACCTTAGAATGACTTTTATATGGAGAATTTTGTCTAGCAGTACAAGAAATGCCCTTCAAAATATCACCATAAAAACTTTCTGTCAAGTGAGAAATCAGATTTTAGAAGTCTCAGGTACAACGTTACACAAACAATATAATTAATCTTTGATTAACTAAACTAACTTTTCAGGCTTTTCTCTGGAGGTCTTTGAGCAAGAGTTCTTCAGATGTTTTCCACAATCATCTCCTCCTTTCAGCAGGCTTGCTAATTGCCAGTACCCCCTGACTATCTTGTCTCTTGAAAACCTTTGCCATATCTTTTGGGGTCTCCACCCTTGGCTGTCCGGCACTGAGTAGCCAGCACATATGACTGTTGTCTTAGCTTTCACTCCTTTTCTTCTGATTAAGTCCTGAAGGTTTCTGCTGCTCTCCTACCCCTTACCCTTTTCCTATCCCTAAGCTCCTATCACATATCATGGGAACTGTACTGTTTCCCCAGCTTTCACCATCTTTATCTCTGCATTTTCCATAGGCAAGCGCCTCTGGTCATTCTTCCCAGAATCAATTCTTCCCAGAAGTCTTTCTGTATCCTATATCCTAGCAGGGATTTCACTCCAAGCCTCACTAGCCTCCTTGGGCAAGCAGTTTATTCACTGCAGTGAATGTTTTTCACTGCAGAAAGGGTAAATTAACGGAACTGGTGGTGAGAAAAGAAATTATAACCTCAGTAAAATGGTTTGGGTTTTAGTGTGGACCTATATTGGGCTTTAGAAAAGAAAGGAATTTGATTGTCATATCTTAATAGAAAAACCAATTAGTTTAATAATGAATAATAGTTACAGCAAGGTATTCTGGTAAAAAGAATAAATTAGAACAGAACAACATAATGGTCATCATAAAAGGAAACAGATGAAGAGGAATTTTGTTTTCAAGATGTTAAAAAATGTGGCAAAACATGTATTTTGCATATATTTACTTCAGTTTCATAGCATTTTCTGCTTACTCATGAATAATCAGATTATTCATAAAAAAAATTGTCTGTTTGACACAAAACATTAAAACATTGCTGCACGTCATCTATAAGATTATCATTGCCTCCTTTTATGTACATAATCTATGCCATTGTAGTATTTTATTGTCACAATGTTGCCACATTTATCCTCAGAAATTATTTTCTGAATACTGAATAGAGGCTCAATGATTCAATTAAAAGTGTAAATTGACAAATCTTGTGTGAGCCCAACAAGTGTGGAAATTAAGGCAGGCAAAATTATTTGCAAATAATTTACTCAAATTTTTCCTCAAATTTTTCCAATCATTTACACAAATCTATTGTGACAAAAAAGGTGGTTTGATATATCTTACAAATGCTTTTGTCATTCTACCTTTGTAAGGTTGTGTTAAATCACTTTGGTATAGAAAAGAGTAGAACCTGCCAGTTCCTGTGTGTTGGACAAGTACCCTCTCTGCAATGTCACCACAGGAAAAGTGCACTAGGTAGGGAAAAACCCAGGAATCCAAACTGTTTCTCCTTTCTGAATCTGGACCATTTTTATCTTAGCTTTCACAAAAAAGGGACCCAAAATAAATCTATAAGTTCAGAAGGGGCATTTTGCACAGGCTGAAATAATTTTCTGGAGATGAGTCCTGAAGTAGGTTCCTCTTGCTATGATACCTGAATGACAGGAAAATCTTTCTTCTTCAATTATGCTGAAACATTTATCCTTCTTTTCGCCCCCATACACAATAAAGTTTGCCTCTTTTGATTTTAAACTCCTCAGGATGGGAATTATATCCTCTTATGCACTAGTAATTCCATTGCACAATGGAGTGGAAATATTCATGGGGATCCTGGGGAACTACTGTTCTAAAAACAATATAAGGGAAATTTCATAATATTTTTCAAGACATGAAAACCTACCACGTGTGCTGGTTTGCTGTACTCCTGTTCTGAATTGTGGCTAGGACCACTATCTTAAAAGTACAGCAGTAGCAGTAGTATGTCATAAAAGAATTTCAAGCTTATATTTATCTACAAAAAATACCATGAGCACAAATGAAATATTCATGTCAAATATGCATATGAAATGTAGATATTTTGAGACAGAGAAATAGAATAGAATACTGGACTTCAGTTGTGGCAGTTCCTTTTACTGCTCATGATTTTAAATGAAGATAGATTAAGAAGTATCTCATATAAAATTAAAGAAAAATACTGATAGAAACCATCAGCCAAATATTTCCACAACAGGTAAATATTATTAACAATGCCAAATATTATTTATAGATACATTACTTTAATCTGATCAGGCACACTAGCTAACAGGGACTGAAAATAATTATAGGCTGAGATGTTAGCAGATAGACAGTGACCTCATTAATTGCTGTGATGGAGATGCTGGTAGCTCCCTGCAGTGAGCCATTCTAGAAGTGCATCAAATAACAAACAATGACAGCTAGCTCACAGTGACTGAAGTCTGACAGATGGTCAATAAATTCAAGATTGGCACATTTTTGTAACTAAAAGGTAGATTTAAGTCTTTTGAGGTTCTAACAGTGCTGTTCCTGAACTCCAAATCTGGGTCATAAAAGTTAATATCCAGTTCAAGCCCTTCAAATATAAAGGAAAGAAGAAAAACCCAAATCCTCTAGTGAGTAATCAAACTGCAGTAGGCTTAAGGTTCTAAATATCAGAGACACTTCCTCATTCACTACCACTAGGAATGCTGCATCACTTCTACTCTGCCACTGCACCATGCTGTGCACCACCACAAAGCATTTTATGCTAATGTGATGAGATGTCACGCAGTTTGAGATGATGTGGAACAACACAGTGGTGAAAACTTATGGACCAACATAATTACTTTCAGATAAGAATTATTAACTCAGCTGGCAGAACTCAGATCTAAATGTGCATGATCTGAGGATAAATAAATAGATTAGATAGATTTACTAAGAACAATTTGCAAGAAAGGATATTCTGTTGTGTCTGACTCTGCAAACAGCTCTATTTAAAGTACTTCTCTCTACACAATAGTACACACATGTATATATCTCCCTTTTGCCCTTTTCAAGACTGCCATCTTTTATTAATATTTACTTGTTTTCTGAGTTTTGCCCTTTGTAGTTAATTAAAACAAACATTTTTGGGGGTGTTGGTTATTTTTTAAATAGCTGAATTGGCTAACATTGTTTTAATGAGATAACTCTCTTTGGTAGTAGCAGTATTGAAGGAGTAACCACAAAACTGGTAATTAAAAATAGATGCCTAGATCCTTAGCAGGAATAAAGCATTTTTGAGCTTTGGAGCAGAGCCAGTTTCCTTTTCTGCAGCACTGTCCCTGGAGTCCTCATGACCTGTTTATTGAGGGAGCTACACTGGACCAGGGACATACAGCGAAAGAAAACTTGCAAATCATGTTTGCAAATAACAACACTTGGACAGTTGATTTTGCTTGTAGTTGCTGGGCTTGTTCCTGGAAGCACTGAAGAGGGTAAGATTTTATTCAAAATTCAAAACCCAAAACATGTAGACAAGATTTGTGCAGGCACAAATCTGCAAGTGAGTGTATGAAAATAGGTACTGTGCTTTCAAAAACGGAGGAAAGGGAAAGGCAAGGCAAAGGCAAGGGAAAGGAAAGGGAAAGGCTCCTATCTAAGAAAAGGACAACAAAGTAAACAATCAGCAGCAGTAGTAGAAGACACAAGTTGTGGATTGAAGTGATTCTACCACAAGATTTCAAGAGGGCCCAATATCCTGGAAGGCCCTAAGGACAAACGATGCATCTGGTAGTTCTGCTAATTACCTGAACACAACTAAGTACGGGCAGAATAGGTGACTTTTTGGTTATATTTAACTTGGAATACTTAACAGCACAGTGAGATTGATTCACTAAACGTCTAAAGAAGAGAACTGGCACTGACACATTTGATAAGAGACAAAGGCCACCGTACACATTTATGCTGCTAAGAATAGAGAGTAACTGGTGACAGCGTGGCACTAAGAGCAGAATTTTCTATCCATGTCCTTCTTCAGCTGCTAAACAAAGTCATTTACTGTTTATAAGAAGGAGAAATGACACAGCAGCTTCCTAAATAGTATGGTGGTTTTTTTTAGTTCAGCTACAAAATAAAGCAGGTGAAGAAAACACACATCTAGTTCAGCTTTCATGCTAGAAATATTCTTGCTGTGAATGTGAATATGACAAAAGAAAATAGAATTAATTATTATACAGGCACTGATAAATCTGTTTATTAATCTCATCAGATATTTTCTAAATGTGGGATCCAAAAAAAAGGATGTCCTGTGTTGGGTTAAGGGAAGTCACCAAAATATTTCAAATATCCTAAAGTATCCTATGTCTTTATATTACCTTTATCTGTCATTCCCTATGCTCAAAGAACAATCTACTCTAACAGCTACAATAACAAGAATCAAAACTATGGGGTTCTCTTTTCAGGCACATTAGTTCAGAAACCTTGTTACATCCCAACAAGGACCAAAAACATTGTTATCTGACATAGGTAGCCATCCATGCAACTGAGGGAGAAAATTACAAATAACTTGTAGTGAACTGTTTAGGAACAATTGATAAGCAGCAATTTGTCCAAGAAAATTATTAATTCAACAACATTAACTAATCAGTGAAAACTATGACTCAAACCAGGGTAATCCAAAATCAGATAAAAGAATAAATTTACTGAAACTATATTTGTAAGTAGTGAACCAAAACCAGAACCAGGTCTACTGACAACCACTTATCACCTATTATCACTGGCCACTGCTGATGTTTGTAGCTACTGCTACAAAAAAGAGGAACCTTTCAAATGTGTCTGATTTTGAAAAACACTTCCTTCCTTTGCATTGTATATTTTTCTTTCTTTTTCGATTTGTTGCATTTGTGAAAGGATTCAAGAAGAACTATTTGATTTTGAAGGAAGCAATATTTCAAAGCTAGACTAGATTAATGAACAGAGAAAAAATTATGTTGCTTATCTTTTTTTTGCTCATTAATGTTAGGTTTTTAGGCAGCTTCTTAAAAGAGTTATTAAAAAAAACACAGCAAAACTAGTACAAAACTTGTCTTTTCCCCCTTCTTATTGCCTGTTCTAAGCTCAGTAATACTTTTATAGGCTGTATTGCAAAACAACTCTAAATGATAGAGCGCTTAAGGATTTCTTCAAGCAGATTGTTATGAAAATGAGTTGACCTCATCCCCTTTTGTCAATAAAATAGGATATTACCAAAAGGCAGCTTTTGCAATTACATGTGAATTGGTTTTCAAGCTTCAGAGAAAGGTCGATTCAAACAGTGACAAACATCACCTTGGTAGGCACCACTGCCTACCTCCAATTTGGGAAAGCTTTTATTAGCTCACATTCATGCTGAGGGTCAGCTTTTCAGTGTTCTTTTCTGAGAGACTGAGGCATGAAAGCTCTTGAAATCTCCATTTACTTAATGAAAATAATATTACTGAATGAATGATAATCAAGTGATGTTTTCATTATGCAAGTAATTTTCCGCCAGTATTTCAATTCCCCTTAGCAACATGTATCTGTGAGGGTTGTAACCTCTAGGCTCTTTACAGGAACCATCTCTCTCTCCTGCAAAGGATGTCTTGACCATGGGAGGATTAGCCATTTGAACATACCAGAGTAGCTGTCTAGAGCTCTCTTTGCTGCTCCACTCCTAAAGAGAAATTTATGTGTGATTTTCTTTATTGCTACTTATTTCTGCAAAGTATATGTCTTTTGATGCAGTCATGATAGTTGATAGAGAGCAGCAATAGAGAAATAGGGTCTTGTAAAGTGAGACCCACTGTCAGGGAGAGACAGGAGTGGGGCTGTGCTCTACTGCAGACGGGGGGCCGGGAGTTGCCGCAAGGATGGCAGGGCAGGGACCGGCTGGCGAAGGACATGGACCCTGAATGAGGTGAGCAGGGCAAGTCCCATGACAGAGAGCCAGCTTGGCCAGTACCCAGGAGCCAGGCAAGTCCATGGTGATGACATGAATTCAGGATGAGGGCAGAAATTTAAGTCATCAGGTCAGGGCCAGGATCAGTGATAGGCATGACAGGCACAAAAACCTCATGCAGCGGTTGAGGTTTAGCATCCCTCCGGAGCAAAGAGAAGCCAGGACTCAGCTCTTTTCCCAACAGTCTGACTCAAAGTCAGAGCTGCACCATATCACAACTGCCTAGGAGCCTCCTTTTTAAATATCTTTTGGACAAATACCCATTATCTCTAACACTGATATGTAATGGATTAGGACCAAATGAAGGTTATAAGGGATCCTAAGGATGGAGACAGGTGTTTGTGTCAAAGTGAGTTTCAAGAGGATGCACAGAGCTAGAGAAAATAAAAGCAAAGCAGAGGATTTGTACAGGATGTCCATGACAGCTCCATGTCAAATGACAAATGTCCATGATTTTTTGAAAAAAAATCACTGCAGACAAAACGAGACTTTTTGTGGTTTTTCATGGATGCTACTGAAATGAAGTTGTGCATTTCATCTAGTGAAAACCTTTCTGAAGCTAGGGGCTTAATTTTATGAATAGGACTTAATAAATAAGTAGATTTTGTTATAATCATAAGCATTTATAACAAGATGTAATTGTGGGGATGTTTTGTGTGAACAGAGATGTATCCAGAAAGAACTCAGAAATCTTTAATGAATTTAAGTTGTATTTGACTAATAACTTTACTCTTGAAAATGTAAGAAAACCTTTTTGCAAAGAAAAATCATTACATTCCATCACATTTTTCCTATTTTTTTCTTATAATTATTCATCTAGAAATGTTGCTAAGTATTTCTTTTTAAATAAAAAGACAGTTCTAAGAAAAAATAAAATTGACTTAAGTCAAGAGAAATCGCCTGTTAAGAGTAACTTTTTCTTTTCAGATTTTTAATGCTACAAAGAACAGAGAGGATTTCTCATGCTTTTGTCTGGACTTTTATGTTCAGTTAAAAATCGGTTATTCATAAAGATCTAGTTAAGACATAAAGATATTTCATGAACACTATTAAATAAATTTCAACATTTATAAATTTTAACATCTTTCTGTTTCACAAAATGATTTGCAGTTCTACTCTTAAGAAACAAAAGCTTATGAAGTGCTAGGTAAAACAGGAGACTAAGATTCCCTTGTGAATTCAAGACCTAATACAAGCTTTCTGACTTTTCTAGTATGTTTCCGTTCTGGAAACAATTTGTGAATTATATTAGTGCTAATCCACTGTGGGATAACAGTATATAATAGAATATGAAGAGACTCAATTATGGTTTCCTGTGTACAATTCAATAATTCCAAAATGCAAGTGATTCTTTTTACAGACAGACATTCCTCACTCTCATACCTTTAGTGTTTATTATGAGCACGGATTTGTGCCATAACAGATGTTATGCCACCATAACTGATTGCACTATACTTTAACTATCTACATATCAAAGAATTAATGTAAACTCATTAATTTTCCAAGAAATCAGGTTAGCTTAGAAAGAAACTTTCAACTTTCTAGTATATAAGATAATATGCTAGAGCTTTCTTAGCAGATACAATATGAACATATTGACATACTGGGATTGTTTCGCTGGGCTGATAAAAATTGTTAGATCACCTCAGGATTGGATTACACCTACTTAGATAAAGATACAGCAATTTAGTTATGACAAAAAAAGATTCAATAAAGTCTATGATATTTTCATAAAAACTGTGGTGCTGCTCATTGTTTATTTTAGGTCAGAAGGTTAAGAATCATAACAAACACACACATCATTTGGAGTGTTGGTCCAAGCTTAGCAGGTTTTCCTGGTTCAGTCCACTCAATATTGTAAGACTCATGTTCAAAAAATTAAAATATGCCACTTCTTCCAGCAGTACTAGCAACAGGGCTGGGACTCATAGGGTTAGAGTAACTAATATGACTGACACTCTTAATGGGACACCTCAAATGAACTTTTCCAAGGATTTGGATTAATTACTTAATGGATTAATTAGCTAATATTATACCTCAGGGAAGTATTATTAGCAGAAGCATGGGTGATGTGTTTCAGGGATATATAATAATTAACAATAAAGGTAAACCAGAGAAGTCCTTGTGTAACTGTTGAAAATAACAGCTGACAGGAAAGGTAAGTCGATGAAAATGCAGCATACCAGCCATGTTGCACCGTGAGTTGCACCAGCCCTGTCAGCAAGTGCTGGATGCTGGGAGCCAGCCAGGCTGTTCTGGCCGATCCTGACACATTGGAGTGCAGTGTAATTTGGGAACCACCATATGGCAGTAAACATGGCTACACAGATACAGAGCAGCCCCCTCATCACCATGTTATTAGGCACCAAGAACACTATGTGACAAAAAGAGAGCAGACTGTCTGGGGCTGCCTCGCTGCTGCCTACATATATGAAATATGTTAGCATAATGTTTTGCTTTGCAACCTCGGAGAGATAAGTATCCTGTCTGGTATTGAATAAACAAATAATTCATTACTGTAGTCAGTTTTTGCACACAAATCCTTCCACTTGTATGGTTAGAGAATTGATAGGAGTGTGAAGGATATTGCCGAAATGCTTACATCCTACACAAAAGCTCAGAGTTTCTTGTGTGTTAAATCGGTCACATTTCCTTCCACAAAAGAAATTGCTTACACTGTTCTCACTTGCAAATGTATTTGCAAACACTGAAGAACTTGGGTTGACACATTTAAAATGGAGATTTTTAAAGCTTGGTAGAACCTGATGCATGTGGTATTATTTTTTCTTTTTTCGTTTTTATTCTTGTTTTTCTTTTCTGCCATGCACCTCAGTCAGGAAGCTTCAGCATGCACAAAATAACATAAACCGGCCTCTGTTTTCCCTTGTTTTTTTAGTATTAAATCTAAAGTGGAGCTACCTGCTGAGACAATAAACATGACTTCCCATGACTTTTCAGTAAATGGAGCTCACTTCTGAGGCCCTGGGGCATAGTCAATCTAAAATATAGATATGAGGGCTGGAATTAGAAATTTCATGATCAGCGAAGTGTACTTATAGCAGCTACATTTTGAAGGGGCATTCTTTCATCTATTAATTATATTCCACTTCCCACTCTCACCAATACTAGCGACTCATCATTTTACATATTTAATGGAACATGACTAAAAATACATCAGAAAATTAATCGGTATTCATACTGTACCGAAAAATTTTCAGATTTTCCATCTATTTCTTTAAGGCAGGCTGCTAAGTCTTCAAAAATCTAGAAACAAAAGGAAAGGACTCACAAAAAAAAATTATTATGACAAGATAGCTGCAGGATATAACAGAAAATCAGTGTTCACTGCATAGCATAGTTCGATATAGAAAGTAATTTCCCAATCTTTTTCTGTATCTTTTGCTGCCTACTTCCTTGCATGTCATATATCACCATACAGATTTTTCAAAGTAGATACTATAGTGACACTACCAGCCTCCCTAGGCCTCATCTTTAAAGTTGAAAAGATATAGAAATGGAGACGGAGAAGTATGCTGATTTGTTTTAGCAATACTTTAATTTTGCTGATCCCTCAAAATAAAGGACTCAAAAAAGTATACCCAAGGAAAAAGAGTATGCTATAAGGAAAACTTTTTATTTTACTGCACTTTTCACGCTGCGTATATCAAAACTTAAGCATTTATTTAAAATATATGTCCACCTCCGTTGTCTGTGACAGGACATTATTTTAAACTATTAAATTTTAATATGTGAATGCTAATTAGAAGGAAAAAAACCAGAGACTTTATTTAAAAATAAATTTGTTTATTTACTCATAAAGGTTTTCAATCCTTAAAGCATCACTCATCTGCTGTAAGGAAAGTAGGATTTACAGCTACCTGTACTGGAATTAAGACTCAGGGAAATGAGAGTTTGGGAATTTACCCATGGTGGATTTTCTGGTTTAGACTATATCATTAAATACCTGGGTATATTCACCCTTGCTGAAAAGGCTCCCAGTATGCATACTTGCAAATTAAAGACTGTAGGAAAAACTAATTAATGAACATGGAATATATATTGAAAATTGACTAAAAGTGAAAGGTGCTTTTGTGGTTTTTTGGAAAAAAACTTATGAGATGAGACAGGACAGGATGTGATGGGATGAAATAGGGGAAGAAGGAAGAGAAGCTGCTTAAAAAGAATACAAAAGTTTCATAATCTGCCTGACACGTAGAAAGAAATAGACCATTAGCTTTTGTGTGCCCAGATGTGAGGAAATTGGTTGTATCTGATTTAGTTTTAAAATCAATGTAAGTTAAAGAAAGTGGGCAGAAAATGAAGATTTCTCTGGGTTATTAAAAGTGCAGGATATCAAGATTTTCAGTCTAAAAGTTATAACCCCAATCCAGCCAACACTGATGACTGGTAAGAAAAGTTATGCATTGAAATGCAGGCAAGGTATTTTTTTTGCTACATCTATGTATTTTCTGAAATATAAGTAAAAACATCCATCAGAAATCCTCTTAAGCTAGTCAGTTTCTATGTTTGCCTTTTGATCTAGAGCAATAGATATTACAAAAAGACTAAAGCTTTTGGAAGCATGTAATTTATTATGCAACCTGAAGATCAAAAATCTCCAAAATACCTAACCACATGATGAAGTATTATTTGGAGGAGAAACTAGAGTTTCACCTATCTAAGCAGGTGAAACTAATCCTACACATAGTGCCATACAGTCAGTTCCCCTTGCTGGGCCTATCCCTGTGAATCCTTAATTCCTCTATGCAAAGTGGAACAACTTTAAAAGCTGGACGTCTGAAGAATCTTGACAAACTCACCCTCAGGAACTCAGTGATAAAAGTAGGCAAGAGAGATATGCTCAGATTCTCCTACCCAGGGAAGGGTCAGAACTTGATTCACCTGTACTTAGAAGAGTGTCTTGGATGCCTGTGGGGCTGTTGGATAAAAGAGAGAAGCAATCATTCTTTGTATGGTACTATTTAAATAGAATGGCCAGGTGCATTCCTCCACAACAAAGCCACTTCAGGCCAAAGTAAAAAAGTTATATCCATTAGAAATTCATAATTTTAGACACAGCCCTTTGTAAAAAAATAATTTTTGGAGGAAAGTCCTCAGAAATGTCAGTTTTACAAGATTCATTTCCTAAAAGCACTTAAGAACTTTTATTAAGAACCAATTACGCTGCTTCTATATTTCATCTTGTAGTACTTTACCTACAACAGAACACATGCAAAACCAAGCAAAATCCTGGACTAAGATAGTAAAATGAATCCAGGAGCTGATGAGTCTCTTGAAGTTTTGAAAGTGTTTGGAAGAGGCTGCTATGACCAGAGCAGCAAAACACAATCCATACTGGTAACCTTCAGATAGAAGCCCAATAGGATCCATAGAAAAATGTAGAACAATGTGCTTCTGGCAGCTAGGAGTGGCTTAAGTTGAAAAACAACAGAGCTTTAACCTTGTATTCTAAGTGCTCAGTGGAAACAAGGATGCAAATAACACTTTAGGCTATTCTAATTTGTACCATTTCTAGGTATGAGCAAGTAAAATTTTTAATAAGATGAAAACATAATTCATATTGCCATTATTATTATCATCATCATCATCATCATCATTATTATTATTATTATTACAGGCCCAAATGGCATAGGCTTTTTATGTTTAGGATGTAAATTGTCAAACAAAAGAAAGGTTTTCTTTGTGGGAACACTATCACATTTCATTTATTGCTAGAATTTACTACAATAATATACCACAAGCTTGCATTTTAATAGGGATAATTAAACAAAATGTCAATCTAGTTACCTATTCCTAAATTGTTGGAAGATAACTGCTAGGAAAGTTCCATGTCTAAAGTAGGTTACACTGGAGGATTTTATACAAAAATACCACAATACATTATGGAACATGATTTTCAGTTAATCCACTTAGTAAGGGGCACAAACTCCACATTATCATCACAAAATTGTTGAATGCTTAAAAGCAAGATTTCTGCCCTAGAAGGTAAGTGTCATGATTCAATTTACTATTTTTTTCTCCATTTACATTTTGTGGTTCCTTTTTTTTTTTCCTTCGCTTTTTAACACTCAACATCAATATGCCTTCTCCATACTCCCTCATGTCTCTGCATGCACCTGAAAACATACTGGAAAGTAGAGACAAGAAAGCTGATGTAGTGTTTCCAGCCTGACAAACATTTACATTTTCATTGATTTTGTATTAGTACATGAAATTGATTCACCAGTAAATTTTATTGTTTAAGTTTGTGAAAATCTCAAGGATTTATATTCACGAGATTTTTTTAAAATTCCTTTTACTTCTGTACATAAAATTTATGAGGGTTTGTAGACAGATTTTTTTTTAAATTTTCCCAAAATATTAACTGAAACTGCTGACAAAAATCCCAAACTACAGGTGACTATAGTCGACTATTGACCCTAAAATATGAATTCATATGCCTCCTCCAGGTTGCTAAATAGGGTGTATGTTTCTTTCTACAATTATTACTATTATCGTTGTTGTTGAAATTTTTTCATTGGGCTTGATTTCAAAGTCTGGCATGTTGCCTTCTCTGTATACCAAGAGAAAGCTCAAAATAGATAACTGTTTGTCACTTCTGTACACTTTAGAAAGTCTCTGTAATGTAAAGCCCACATCACTTAAGTGGATGAGACAGAGGTTACGACTAAGGTGTTTTAGTGAATTATATGGGAAGTTTGCACAGCGCTAACACTTGGCACTAGCTGAGATTTAAGTGTGGCCTACTTGTATGAGTACTGGCATTTGCCAAACAATTTTACATGATCATACATTAATGTTGCGAACTGCTTGTGTGAAAATATATGATAAAAAAACCCCAAAAAGAGTGAAAGAGAAGAATCAGAAAGAAAAGTGATAAATAAAGCACTAGCTGAATATCCAATTACAGGTCGAAGACAAGCGAAGCCCAATTAAAGCAGCAAATCCTAATTTTCTGAAATATGAAGATTCAAAAAGGAATTGCTCAGAGCTGGAGAAGTGAGAATCCTGCTGCTCAAGGTAAGCCAGCATTTAAGATGTCTGGGTCTCAGCAACTGTAAAACAAAAGGATAGGATTTAGGCTTTAAGAAAGAGTCCAAACAAATCTAACATGAAGTGACTATTTCCTGGGGAAATTTCAACAACTGGAGATATAAGTATAAATTATATAAGTGAAAGAAGAAGTAAAATAATATTTTTGACACTTCTTCCTACAAAGATCGGAAACATGGAAGCTTGAATTGTAAGTTATGGAGTGCAATGTTGATGTTGTTTAAGTAAATACAATGAAAATTAGGTCTCACAGCTTCATGCCCATTTTCATGGCACTGCCTGGAGTTGGCATTTGAAATGCTGTACTTGAAATACTTTATTTGAAATACCAAACAATTTAGTTGGTACAGCTCGATGAGCATTTGATTAATTACTTTCAGTCATAATTTAGCACCAAATGTGTAAATAAAAAATAAGAATGCTATTTTACACGTTGCCTTTGGCTGATATTTTCAAGATCTCTGCTATGACGGGAAGTCATGACCAGCGCCTGCTCCACAGTTATGTGTGTATGAATCAGAGTTGCTTTTCACTTCATATATTGCAATCCAAATGAGGCACATTTCTTTGTGCAAAGGGACGTTTCATGACTAGAGTTTTATTATGGCTATTTCTGATAAAATTTCATTTTGAAAACTGCTTTTAAAACCATTTAATTACCCATTAGCTCTCAGTGCAGTATATAAATTAGATAATTGCAGTAAACAGCCCTATGAAGGGTTCTCTATGGTCTTGGAAAGTGTGTGTTTCTAGTTAATCATCCAATGATATTGCATTGCCTACTTTGTGTGGCAGGTGAAGAATAGAAAAAACGAAGCCATAAAGAGACCTCACTGACACACCCATGTTAATTACCCTCCCTTTTGAGTATTTATTTGCATAGATACTTTGCAATTCTTCATAAGACCTGTAAGTACAGCGTTACTACATTTGATCATGTCGTTAAAGCTTTTCATTGAAGATATTATCATTCCTAACCATTTTCCCAGTCTCAGAACAGAAATTCCTTGCAACTTCACTTTGATTATATTGAAAAAATATTTAAAACACATTTTATATCCTCTGTTGACAAAACTAATCGTTTTTGCAAAAAATCTTACAGGAAAATGAGTATCAAATTGGCTTTAATTGTCATGGTTGATCAAGATCACTTCTCTGAACACTGATTGTATTCAAACAAGTGGGAAAATAAGGGAAGTTTCCATGAGAGAATGAAAAAGCACAACAATAGCAGATGTTGTCAGCAAAATGGCACAGATACTGAAGACTGAGAAAAAGTACAGTTTCATGGACAATAAGGTGGGTTGCAATGCTGTCTGGATAATCAGCAACTGGACATTTTCTGCCTTGTAATCATTATTTTTTAGAATACGTCTCTCTGGGTTGTCAGGTTTAAATCCTTTGGCAGCAAGAGATTGTAAATACTCCTCAGCCACTAGAGAATAACCATTCTGTAAGGTATGTATGCTTTGGTGTTCAGAAGGGGGTCCATAGCAATTTTCCATGCAGACAACCTCCATATAACAGAAGAGAGTCACATTCACTGTTGTTATAGACAGTTGCAGAAACTTACATTTCCAGTTTCCAATGCCAAGCTACTTCATCCTCAGGGATGCAGAATTTTGAGAAAATGAACATGTATTTCATGTCATCAGAAACAAAAGATGTTTCTCCAAGAGATGGAATGCAAGATCTTGCCATTCTCTAGCTATCACGTTTTTGCCAAGATTATAGACAGAATTAATGGATAAAAGAAAACACACTATATAATCAAAGACATCCTCCCTACAGTTTTCTTATGCCTGGAGGATGAATTGCTCCAGTGGATGTCCTCCCTGCCTTTCATGATGAGGTCAAGAAATTTGCTGTCACTACCACTGTTGTGATTAATGATCTGACTGGTAGTGACAGTAATCAAACCGTAGACTCTGCACAGCTAGTTCGTGCTAGTCTCCCGGTGGCTTGAGTCACTGCACTGGCAGGGGATCTATCTGCTTCTACTACAGACAACTCCTTGTGTTCTTCTTGAAGAAACTTTCACTTTCGTGAAAGTATGGGCAAAACCAAAACAAGTCATGACAATTAAAAAAAATTAAAACGTTACATTATATTTTTAAAAACCAGGCAATAAAAACTTTGGAACATTTGTAAAAAAAGTTCATAATGAATAATTAAACTACTAATAATATAATCCTCTTAAAAAGATAGAACCACTGCTTGGGAAGATTAGGTATTCTAGTTTACCTAATATTAACAGCTCTCAGTACAATGAAATGTTATAAGGGAAGAAGCTGAATTTCCTTCTTTCTTTCTCCATTTTTTGTAACTGATTTTCAGTACATTCACTTTGATTATATTTTAATGTGTTCATTAGTTGAACATACAAAAATATCTGTATAAAAGTATGAATAGGCAAAAGGTTAGTATAAAAATATCACTTTGGCTAAACAATGGTAAGGGTTAAAGGGTTAAATTTTGAAACTGGTATGATGGCAAAGTCCACTGAAAACCTGAAGGCAAAGACAGAACACAGGAAAGGAGATGACATCTGAAATGAAAGAGACTGATAAAAAGGTTGTACAAAAATAACAATGGAAAAATCTATTAAACCTACTCCATTGTCAGAAATAAATTTCAACTTCCATCTGGTTAAATGCTATCTAAATTAATTCTTTGAATCACACAGGAGATAGAAATAGAAAGTACTTATAATATTCTTGAATCTAGTTAACAAATCAACTCCTATTCAGTTTCTCACTATCTCAAGTTCTCTCTCCAGGCCTATCCCATAGCAGGATATTTAGCACATCATACTGTCATGAGGGGAAGATGAACATTGGCATTGGCAAGTAAAAAAGGAGCATATGAAGAAAATGAGACTGTATTTGGGAAGAGAGCAAACGAGAGATCACTGGAGGCATCCTAGTGGACTGTGGGCTTCTCAGCAGTAACTCGCAATTTTGCTTCGCATGGCATCTTTGTTCTTTATCACACTGAGCAAGATACAGATGCAAGCCTTAGCAGGTGAAGTTTCAGCTGTATCAGGAGGAAGACTGGGTGCTTTGTAGCCAGGAGTTGAGAGCCAGACTAGACAGGACAATGATTTTTAACTATGATAGCTATCTTGTCTTTTTCCAACATACTGGGCTTTAGCACAAGTGCTGGTATGAATGTGTGGTCTCTGTCTAAAGGAGTGTTCTGAATGAAGAAATCCGTAAGTTATGTGACTCCTGCTTCAGAGAGCTGTCACCCTGATCCCTTGCCTTGACAGAACCAATTAGCTGCCTATTATTGTATCTAGTATTGCTTTAGTTATGTATATTTTTTTAATCTATTATGAAAAATAAAACAAAAACAAAACCAAACCAAAACAAAACACACCATTCTGACCACATTTTGGGAGGGGAGAAAAGGGCCAAAAGGTATGATATCCAGTTCTCTACTTGTAACATTGTCCTCCAATGATAATAGAGGTCCAATAACCAGTCTAGGAAAAAAAAATACAAACCTACAAACCACAAAGGTTTTGATAGCTTTTACTACCATGAAGAAAATGCATGAGATGGATAGATTTCACTCTAATTTTAAGCACTTTTACTGTTGTCCAGAAAATAATTTTGTTCCTTCTCATAAAGTTTTACTTGAGCAATCATCTACCAGATAGACACTGACTACCCTGTCACAGAATGGAATAATATATGTTTCACTTTAAATTAATCTTATTAATAAAACATTCATGGAAAAGAGCTGAACTACATTTATTTGCTGCTGAACTCAGAGTGCTACATTTTAATCTCATTATAATATGACCTTCCAAAATCTCTTCTGCTTAGTCCTTTTTGGGATGGAGGAGAGAATTGGTTGCTTTCTTTTGTTCTTAACTGTATTTAAGGCATGAAAAAGAAGAGGCACTTTGTATTTAGTTTGCCTAGGTAAAATGGGTATGGGGATAAGGAGGGGAGAGATGGAACAAGAATAAGCTTTAATAAGGATATGAAAATAGCCTTCATAAAACAAGGACAAACAGCACTGCAATCTAATTTACCCCCACATAAAATGCAAAATAGAACTCTGTGTGTAATAAAACATTAGTATCTTTATTGCCAGCTTAATCTTAACTAATCTTTTCTTACATTACTTCAATAGTTAGAGTAATTCATCTGCATGAAATTTAAATGAATAAGGTTAGCCTTGCAATTGAAACTATGCTGATTCTTACCCTTCTTCTATTCACAAAATCCTTCATTAGTATTTGCATATGTTCCTAAGTCAGTCCCAGGCAGGATCAGCCTCCTCAGAATGTCAGCAGCCCAGAACAGTTTTCCTCTGAACATCCCCTTCCTTTGTAATACATAAATACAATCTTCTGGGGCTCTATAATTATCCAAAATGAGCTTTAATGTTGCAAATTACTTCAGCACCCCTATGATTTATCTGTTGTAAACACACTTTATAATATTTATATTCCTATTAGAACCTCCACTAATAATGAGCTGACAGAACATAAATATTTACATGATAGTACATGGACAAATGCATGATACTCTCATATTAGTTACGTTTCTTGTTCTCTCTATCACACTTGGAAAAAAAAACAAACCTTTGCAATTTGCTGTCTTCACAAAAATTTCTTTGAAAATGGCTCAGAACATTAACAGAGCTTCACATTTGCCACACTTTTCTTTAAAAGAATGGCATTCCTTCATACTTATGCAGTCTGGGTTATTGCTTCTTCACATTATGCATCATTACTCTGAGTAGGTGTCTTATCAGCAGCTCCAGTTGTTGTGGAGACGATTGGAATTAAGCATTGGAAGCTTTTTATTTATCTTACTTGCTTTATTCCTACAAGATTTTCAGCATATAAGCTTCTTTGTTCAGCTCAGAATTGGATACATTGCCAGGCATTGTAAAATTTACATCTTCCTTTTTTGTATTTGTTCTTAAATTGGATTGAAAACAAAGTATGGCTTTAATTAAAGCTCTGCTTAACAATAGACAATTTTACCATACAGTGGAATTTCTGAGCAGTTGTGAGGATTTTGCAAAGGCCTAATAGGTGACATTCACCACTAAGCCCCAAGTAGAACTGCAATATACTTACCTGTGCTAAGTGTCTGCCTGACAATACTTGCACAAAGAAATCTGTAATAATGCTGTCGAAATACTGACTTAGCCAACAAAACCCATGGAATTTAAAGTGAAGGTTACTTTAAACTGGGTATGATATGTAATAACTTACAAGTTCAAAGAATAAATGTTGATGTTTAGAGAAGTAAAAGGAAAGAAAGGGAAGGCAGGCAGAAAGGCAAGAAGGCAGGAGGGAAGGCGGGAAGGTAGGTAGGAAGGAAGGAAGGAAGGAAGGAAGGCAGGCAGGCAGGCAGGCAGGCAGGCAGGCAGAAAGGAAGGCAGGAAGGCAGGAAGGCAGGCAGGAAGGCAGGAAGGCAGGAAGGCAGGAAGGCAGGAAGGAAGGAAGGAAGGAAGGAAGGAAGGAAGGCAGGAAGGCAGGAAGGCAGGAAGGAAGGAAGGAAGGAAGGAAGGAAGGAAGGAAGGAAGGAAGGAAGGAAATCTAACATCTATCATTCTTCACCAAATCTAATTTACCTACCATGGACATTCACAAAATTTGGGAATAGTGAATCAAAAATAAATTTCAGCCTTTCTATCAAGGCTGATTCTACACTAGACATGCTGTAGATGACAGAAGGATAAAAAACAAAAATGCAACCAAACTTACTGGTCAGTCTGTTAAAAGCTGTTTGATAAACATTCCCATTCCAAAGACTGCCTGAGGCTTTTTCTCTCCTTTCCTCAATATTTCACAGAAGACATCTGCTGTTCAAACACAGATTTTCCATTGCCTGATGAAACTGAAGATAGTTGTTTTTGAAATTATTGCCAGAAATATTGTGCATATTCTAGAGGTGATAATGTGTAAAAAATGCATAGGCACTCCCCAGACAGCACTGAACAAAGGACCAATAATTATAACTTTCTGGAGGGCTGTCAGAAACATCTAGAGCACCTGCCCAGCACACTTCACTTGTGACATGCTTACATGTTAGTAGCCTGGTGGAGCTGCTTGGAGGAGTTGAGCAGTAGGCTCTCCTTGTTTGGTAGGAGACTGAGAGTAGAAGATCAGCCAGGATTCCCTGCTTTGGAGAGAGAGAGAGAGTATGAAAATCACCCAACCAAGCAGACTTACAAATTGGTTAATTTCTAAGTACCTTGTACTGTACTGCCATACCAGTCAAAAAAAAAAAAAAAGTACCCTGAAGGTGACTCAGCTTCCTACAAAGGCTGTTCCTATTGCTGATTTATTCACATCTAAAATGGAAAATAATAGAAAAAAAAGAAAAATATGCTAAAGTAAATTCTCCCACAAAAGGGAGTGAGATGGTAGAGAAAGTCGTGACCAGAAAGTGCATTCCATTGCATGGAAAAAGTGCAAGGTAATTTTTAATGCACTAATTGTAATAAGTGCCTGATGCTGTTTTTTATCTGAGTTATAACAAGAATTGGTGTAGATGCTATAGTGAAAAGGCACAATATCATGACAATGTCAAATGGACAGACTGCTCAGAGTCATAGTCCCACTTCAGAGCAGGTCAGTGACTGGGCTGCAGAGACAGTCCTGAAAGTCTGAGACAGTATATGTTTTCTTTTTCACTATTTCCACAGAAGTTTCATGTATTTCACTGTGTCATCTGTGCTTTAAGAAAAAAAAAAAAAATTAAAGTATTTTAATTTTATGTGAGTAAAATCAACTGAGATGTGGGAAAAAAGGGGCTTCACTACAGCTTTTCAGTCCATAAAAGTCCCAGAAGCATTATAAAACAAGGCAATAATATAACTTGGGAAATTAATTTTCACTTAGCCACAACACAAAAAAAAAACAAACCAATGCACCTCCAAAAAGTAGAAATAACTTCTAAACAAACACAAAATATCTAATGCTATTTGCAGTATTTTTGATCATTAAAATGTGAGTCTGCTGCTTTTGAAGCTACCACTTCATCACTTCTGCAATAATCTTAATTTGCCTAAAAGACTGAATGTCTGTCTCTTCTCTAAAACTCTCCTTCCATCCATTTATTCTGTTATACTTAGCATAATTCCAAATACAGAAAAATAAATTTACAGGAGATTTACAGGCATCATGCTGTAAGTTTCATGTTTTGTTCAGACAAATCATCTGGTCTTTCTGACAAGTATCTTTTCAGGCTGGTGTTGCTGAAGTGCCTAAGCAATCAAGATCTCCAAAACACATAAAAAAATAAGAACTGCAGTATTAGATTAAACTCAGAGTTCAACTAATCTTATATCTTTTCTCCTAGTTTTCCACAGCAAGAAAAAAAACACACACAGAAGGCAAATGTCATATAATCTATTCCTTCTATATCTCCTTGAATTTCAAATGTCTACAGATTTTTTTAAAGTCTGAAAAGTGTGACTACAGTGGTCATCAGGCTCACATCGATACACAAAAACAAGGAAAAAAGCTACTTTTTTTTCTGATAGGGATTTTCATTGGTTAAATGGAGTGAGAAAATATATCAGATTACATTATTGAAAAATCAGATGCCAAATGTAATTTCTGAAAAGGAGAATATTTTTAGATTTTATGACAGAAAAAAAAATATAGCTGTAAAATGGGTAATCTCCTTTTTCACTAAATGTGCTCCCTGATTGAAACCTTGTACGCCAAGCTTCAGCCTGAAGCAAATTGTTATAGTTGAGCTATTAACTTCTAAAAATAGGGGGATGTGATGGAAACATTAAGAAACCCACTACTGGGCACAACCGCAATCCAGGGGAGGATGAAACAACACTCCTTTATTTTTCCTTCTTTACCTCATCACGTTAGTGCAGTTTGTGGCACTGAACTGTGTCTGTGCTAAATGCATTTTGTTTAGCCACTTTCCTTCTGAACAGCAGCTTATGATGGTGATATTTAATCTGTCTCTCCCTCTCTCTTGGTTTTTGAAGAAACTTTATAGCATCCAAATACTTCAGGTCAGGCACTTGCCATTTGTGACTTAGTACTTAAAAAAGGTGTTAATTCCTGGGGGAGAAAACAGACAGACTGGAGGATTGCAAGAATAATCTGAAATTAAAATGCTTTGCAACAGGAGGTTTTTGCATTTTCACTTGAAGCATTTTGAGAAACAGAAGAGTTACTTTGTAACTAAATGTGCAGCAGTGATTTACTTTTCTGTCACGAACAGTGCACTCTCTCTGTTTTATTGTGGTGTACAAAATTTCTCATCATCTGCTATTTATTTTACAGCACTGTAAAACCAAAGAAGCACTGACTCATGAGTCAGCAGGTGGGTGCCCCTCTCCAGAGGCATTCCATGCTTTTTTGCCAAACCATTTAGCACATCTGCAGCCTTCAGTAAATCATTTTTAAAAGTAATATCGGTAATAAGAGTCAGAGAGCCTTGAAAGGTATGTGTGGTATGTGTTCTGCAAACAGGCTCTCAACAAAAATCCCCAGAGCTAGGAGCAACAGTAAAATCATCTCAAAGGAGCAGTAGAGAGTGGAGAAAATGGATCTTGCTATAGAGGACATGCTATTTATGGAGGTCAATCTGCATCAGTGACATAACATTTCAGGGCTATTCAGCTCTAAACACATTCTCATGAGTCGTGCAGGGTTTTAAGGAAGAGATCAAAAGATGAGCACACAATGAGTGTGTGTGAGCACTCCTCACAGCACTAACAGACTGCTTTTCTACTTTGACCACAGAGAGGTGTGTTGCAATCAGGCCAAAAACAAACTGGAAAACAGGCTTTAACACTTCACAAGGAATAACTAAATCAATACACTCAAGTCGCAGAAAATGCATTGCATTGCAGGAATTTTTAGAAGTGTCAAGAAACTTAGAAGCCTACTACTGCCTGTGCTCCTGAGTCACCTGGACAGCCTAAAAGTCACTCCCCATACCCTTCTGGACCAGCCTGAATTATGCAAATGTTTCACTGCAGGTAGGTACCAGTTTGGATATAGACAACCTGTTAAAATCAAGTTAAAGTGTCCTGGAGCGTGTACGGTGCAAGAGGTTTGCCCTTGTGCACAAACCTGCTGTTCAGAAATTCTTAGATCAATAGGCAACTTGTTACAGTATTTTGCTTGCTTATGGGGACAAGATATTAGACTTTCAGAGCTTAAATGCCTAACTCTAATCACACTTCTAAATCTATCTCAATCCCTTTGGCAACCCTTTGGTTATTCGACAAGCAGGGCAATAATTTGTCATGCCAAAGTCTTCTATGTGTTTTTTCAGAAACTTTATTTACTTCTGAAATCACATTTTCTGGATATTTTCTGGCTTCTGCGGCTGCTGTTCTTCATACCATGCTTCCAATCATCTGGTCATCTCAGCAAAACTGCCTCATTCAGTTGCCCAAGAACATATGGCATTGTAAATCACTTTCCCCGAATTTCTGCCAATGTAGTTTAGACAATACATGGAACAGTTCTCCCACTGAAGGTTTCTGTTCCTCTTCAATCTCAACAAGGTGAATGTTTATCTGTCTCCATACCCTTTTTTGTTTCAGTCTGTGTTGGCACCTGGAAGCTCCAGAGAACCTGATAATAGAAAACCACTTCTTGCATGTGACACAGATTTTGCAATGTTTATCAAAATATTTATTACTTCTTATTTAAAGCAATACTATCCAGTTCTTGAAATACTACAACAGTGGTTCTGCATACTGGATTTCAGTAAGTATGCAGTGCTCCATGTTTCAAAAATATTATATTCTTCAGATAAAGCCACCTGACTTAGTACAGTTTCAAATGTTGAAATTACTTTGTTTTCTTAGCATTTTATGGACATTTTGTGGATGCCCTGCTAGTTCTATGAGGTTCAAAAAACAAAGCAGAAGCAAGGAAGCAACTAAGTTTTTGATGTGTTGAAATTTCATGCAGACCATAAAATAAAACTGAAGTTAAAATGTTGCCAAAAAAAGGAGAATAAACATGAGAAAAACAAAACAAAAACCAGGAATCCTGGAGGAACAGTAAAAAAGAATGAGAAAGGAAAATGGAGAAACTAGGGAATCTAAGGAACTTCAATGTAAAGGAGAGATTCAATTGGTTTTTTAATAGCTTTTAACTTGAAAAATTTCATGCAAATTAAGAAACATGCCCCAAATTCACCAGCGACATAATTCCACAAGGACAATTTTAACAGATAAGTGTAAATCATGTTCAGCTAATTGGAAGTAATGGATATAACAAAGGTAAATTGATGAGGTAAAATATAGATAGAAAATGTGTTTTGATAATAACAGATAGTAATTGATATACATGTTCTTAAGAGGGAGAGGTGGATAAAAATGAAAAAAAAAGCGAAGTAATAGACCACTTTATAGATACACTTCCAGGTATGCCTGAGCTGTCTGCTGTGTACACACAAGAGAGCACTGCAACTTTATGGGGTAGAGACATTCACCTGAGATGTCATGCCAGCTTACTGGTCCTGGTTAGTGCATACAGAATTCATGTCATGGCTTGTTCCTCCTTGCCTTCACTCTGGCAGCAGTGGCCAAAAAGACACAGGAGAGTGCCAGTTGTGTGCTGTTGCTGTTCATGATCATGAAAATAAAAGAGTTCACCTCCTGGCAGCTGATTCTGTTCTCCAAGTACAACATAAAAACTTCTTAAAGGGAAGAAAGAAATGCCCTGAAGAGAATCCTGGAGTATTACAAGTGAGATAAATAAAAGACTTTTGAGACAAGAATTTTCATTCTATAGGTTTGAAGAGGAAGCAGTATTTTTATAAACATTTCTCTTTGAACAGGGAGAAGATGAGAAATGCAGAAAATTTCAGCCTTACCTGCAGCTGAACAGCCAGTACTGGCAGTGATTTTATGGTATAGGACTGTAATGACTATGTCAGACCTTTTCAGAACTATTTTGTTATTTCAGGTCCTCAGATTGTCCCATTGAGCAGGTACCATTCCTCACTATATCCTGCCACTTTAATATTGGCTTTGGTTTTTAGACACAGCTTATGTCTCCATAAAACCTTGCAAACTGTACCACCATTTACATTTCTACAGAGGGCTGCACATGCCAAAAATCCCTGACAAGACATACTTTTTCCTTCATTTCCACCATCTATATTGGAAAGATACCGGGCAAGAACAATCATATCAGTGTCCCTGAGCATATTAGCTATCTTCACTGAGTCCTGAAGGGAGATGCATCCCTTAAGTCTCTTTGTGAACTGACTATGCTGCAAAGCAGTAGCCCAAGTATGAAATGAGTGTGCTTCCCATTTGTAAGGTACACAAGCACTTTAGGAGCACTTGGGGCTACCTTTCCCTTTCCAGACTGTTGGCCGATTTGATCAGATGAAGTTTTCAAAAAGTGACTTTAGACCAGAGTTGAATTGAATACCAATTAAACCTATGTTCCTTTTCCACTTAGGCATATTTGATACTCCTGGCCCTCCTGTCGTTGTAGGACACAAAAAAAGATGAGAGACTCCAAATATTTCAGAAGGCAAAGAGCATAGAAAAAAACTTTATTGTCTAATTCTTACTACCTTTTATAAGGCGTTCTGATACAGATTTAACATGATTGGTGAATAGGAATAACACCTCTCTAATCTCATTGGTTAAACTATAGAAACAGCTAAGATGTTTTGAGAACTAGAAAAGCAAAACACCACCTGGAGAAAGATTGTTTTGAGAAAGGATAATTGTTTTCCAGGATTTGTTTTGAGAAAAAGCTTTCTTGATAAATTTTCCTTGGGAGAAAGTTAGCAGCTGCTAACAGGCTAAAATCTCTCAGACCCAGAAATATCAGGCCCACACCCTCCCAGATAAATTCATACAGAAATTTGAGTGCCTAATTGTGACCTAGATCTACTCAACTACAGATTCCACTCTTGGAACATTCTTCTGTGTTGGAAATGCCTCATATCTCTATATTATCTACATTTATGACACAGGCAAAGGGACACCTATGTAGGCATCTATAAATTGTCATATGTATTTGACTAGACACAGATCTTGCTGAGTGGTTCAGAGTCCTTGGTGTCTCCTACACTTAGGAAGACTCCTCATCAATTCCCTGGGGGAATAATGTATTGAATCTAATGAATCAGTTGGGCAGAAAAGAAAAAAAAAATGAAGTTTCACTTGGTGGGTCAAGCTCTCATATGGGATATGGGAATCAGATTCTTTTGTGGGTTGTAGGGTTTGGTAGTTTGGGGTGGTGTTTTTTGTATATACAATTATTTATTTTGGAGATAAAATAACGAAATTATTCATTCCCTCACTGTTGTTTTCTGGCATTTTGGTTTTTTTTAACCTAGGCTATAGAAGTCTGGATTTATGTTTGTGTTCTAAGCTATGCCACTGGGACTGTAAGATAAGGCACAGCCTTGTCCCACTGACTTCTGTATTGACTATCCATAGATGTCAGGGAAGTCTTTGCCTGTCTCCCAGGAGAAAGAGCTGGCCATAAGTACTTAATTCTAGAAAGTTCGTCGCTGACAATCTGATATCAGAGGGATTTCCAGTGGGAAATCACTGCCTCCCTGTGTTCGGGAATATGATGTCTGACCATGTTCAACTCTCAGGGGTTAAGGCTCCCTCTCTATTTTCAGATTCTCAAAGTAACTAGCCTGCTCAAGCAGCTGAATCCTGCTTATCTATTTTTTTCAAGATTATTTCTTGTCATTGTAGGCAGAAAATGCTTGGGGACCTGCAGGAATGGGGAGGATGTAGCATATTTTTCAAAAGAACCTATTGAAATTGTGGACCTATGCCTCTGTACTTAAATATCATAAACATTTATTTTCTAAAATAAATTAAGATAATCTAAATAGCTCTCATTCTGTTCCTTCTGATTGACAATTTTACCCTCAAAGCGCAAGGCCATATTTCAGTGTTATCAGTGAAATGCACTTTAACACTTGGCAGAAGTCAGCAATCTGTTTCAGAAGAGGGAGTTGCCTCTCCCAAGAGCACAGCAGGGAGTCCATGGCCAACTCCCTCACTTCGAGTTTAAAAAACAAGCAGAATGCTTCAACCACAAGGATAGACTTAAGAGGATATCCAGTTAGGTGTACAATGCAGGTATTTCATTTTCATGTAACAAAGACAGTGTTTCAAGAGTGACATTTCCTTGCCCAAGGGTGGGTTTCTCTGTGTAGCAAACCCTTAACGTGTGTCTCTCCCATAACCAGGCTCACCAGAACAGCACTGCAGCCAGCAAATTATTTCCAAATACATTCAGACTCGTATTCAAGTCAGAATATTTTCCTGTCTTTGATCAAAACAAGCCAAACAAACTAAAAACAAACAAAAAAAACAAACAAAAACCCCAATTGCTGCTGTTTTTTCTATAAGGGTTAATAGTATTATTTGGTACCCTAACTTTCATAGGTTAAAGAAAGAAAAAAATTGCATCATGCTACCAGCATCTAATTAAGTACAGAATTTGTCTCATTAGAACTGCATTTAAAGGTTTAGTGAAGCCATTAGTGATTATTTTTCTGGTGCCTGTAAAAATATCTTTTTCAGTGAAAGGAACCAACTTAAGTTGTGTAGTTTTAATTATCATCTCCTCTAGCATAAGAGCACCAAAGGAGGGAACTGTAACACTAAATGTAATGAAAAAACAACAGTGTTTGGATAATATTGCAGAAGAAATTGAATATTGTGAAGCATGGAATTACACATCAGAAATCTCATATAAATTTAAATGAATAGTTCTAATGGGAGGCCTTTTAATCTAATGAAAACATATGAATTTGCAAAGGACAATGTCTCTCATTTGAACTATCATAAAATTTGATAAAATTATCTCAGAAAGGTTTAGGTCTAATTATATTTTCAAAAAAAATAGCAGTTGACAGAGAAATGTAATAATCTTCTTGAAGAGAACTAAGAGAAAAAATTAATTACACCAGAGTGCTACAGCAGAGAAAATGAGGCTGATATGCCTTGTTTACCAGTGTAGAAACACATTCAGCAAAGCAGCTATTGAAACATCAAACTTGTTTTATCAGTATTGTTTCATCATTATATCAAATGTTCAAGTGACTGCTATTTGAAATATCCTTTCTTCAAGACTCGCTGAGTGTGACTACCTACAATTAATCCAACAACATAACTATAAACCAATGAACACTAAAGAACTTCCCTCAGATACACTTCTTTCAGTGATAAATGCTCATATTAGTTAATTAAATAATTAGACATTTTGGCAAGTGATCTGGCATTATATCTCCTGTTAATAGCAGAGATAAATGAAACAGTTTATGCTTGCATAGTTCTATATATTTGGATTCTAGCATTATTTCCTTAGGCTTTCTGGCAAGATGAAAAACCTATTTCAAAATTGTTACTATTTTTTAAGCATGTTTTCTTAGTAAAATGAATCCAATAGGGGATAATGCCTGATGATCCTTAAATTTTTATTATCTGGTTTGTTTATAATCAATAAAAACTGGGAAAGGGGATGTTCTGTATTCATATTGTACTGATTATGTGAATGTCTCCCTTTCAAAAAATTTGGAATTATAATTTTCCTTAGATAAAAGGAAAACAGCTCTCCCTTTTAAAATTATCATGTACTAATTGAGTTCAGATTTTTATGAGCACATATTTTTTATGCTAACTACACTATTTCCTAATATGATCAAATATATGTTGTCTGCCTCCAATCTGGTATTATTTTTAAATGCACAGGGAATGTTTGGGTGTTAACGAAATGTGAAAAAGCACAAGCATTATCCACTGCTTTTCTCTAAATCATCTTAGACCTAATTTTGACTTCAAGCAGACTTATGATAAAAGTAACTATATAAGTTTTAAGTATCAAAGAATATTCTAGACTTATTCTGTTTGATTTATACCCCAGGTCTTGAAGAAAGTTTTAAAGGGCTTAGCTCATTGGAAGTCATTATGCTTTTCATGGGCCGTCAGAACAAATGTTATTAAAATGAATATCTCAGTAAGATTCAATTATTTATCACAGGTTTTGCTTATAATGATACCACTTTCCTTTTTTTAACATCCTGACAAAAAATAATTGTATGAAATAATAGTTATTCACAAGCTAGTATTATTTGACCTCAGCAAAGAAAAAGACTTTACTTTGCCTCACAGATCTTTTTCTTTTGCTCTGCTTTTTAAAGAGTGATTCAGTTTTTCTGTTGAAAAGGATTTTTCAGAATCAGTTTTCCCGAATGGGGTGTGAGGAATGTGAAATTGACTCTTTCTTCCTATTGCCTATAGCTGGAATCATTGAACTCAAGTCTACAAAATTAACATTAATTTTAGGACTACAGGAAGAGCAGAACACACCATGTTTGATGATACTATAATGAAACAATGTGCAGAGCTCACAATATCTGATAATGTTATAATGAAACAATGTACATGTGTGGGTTCTCAATGACGTGTTGTCCAGGTCTAAAGTAACTAAAAATACTTTTTCAAATTTATTCTACAAGTTATTTACTAACAACAATTAAACAAAATTACTGTATTTTTATAAACAATGTTCTTACAGAACCTTAGATCTTAGAAAAAATGATAATATAATGTCTGTTTTTAAGTATTAAAAATAGTACTTAAAGCACTATGTGCTATAGACTTCTTTTGGACTCAATTACTCGTCATAATATTTTACTAAATGTCAGGGAGTTTTCCTAGACTGTCCTGTTCATCAGATCATGAAAGTAGCCTTAACAGATGACAGCATACTGAACTTGAATGTTCCAATCCTTACAGCTTGGTGGGATTTTTATCAGCGTCTGGAAAAAAATCAGAATTGTATGCAACTTTATGAACAAGAGTTTGTGTGATCATTATATATAGAGTTTGAATTCACACAAAAAAAAAAAACAACAATTCAAGTCTGGGAAAAGTCTTCATGCTCAGTCCGTTCTTTATCTTCCCTCTAATATTCCTTTCAGCTGTGAATTGACACTCTTCACTGCTCTCTTCCTTTCCTTTCATCAAGTATTATGTCCTTAAGTTATTAGCACACCTGCTTATTGCCTCATGCACACACACTTCAGTGAGGTGACCTGTTGTCTCCTTGGTTCTGGGGATGACCCTGTCTGCTCCAACTCAGCACAACCTGTCTAAACTTAGTGCTTTATGTGACGCACAACATCATTTTCTACCCCATGAGGCAACCTTAGAATAATACTTCAAAGCTTTTGCACACAAATAATTTATGTATCCTTGGGTGACAGTTTGTATAAATATCTGTTTGTTAACATCTGTTGTATTTCCTGTTCCTCAAAAACAGCTAAGTGAAGCTCCCAGTTTAACTTTTCTTGACTTCCATATTCTTCATCAACAGGACCACTCTGAGAGGGACACAAAGGCCTTTCACAGAGGAGGTGGAGGGGCAGCAGGAGATCTTGCAAACCACCAGTAGGATTAAGGACCAGAATGATCTGGGAGCAGACATGCAGCCAACTTAGGGGTGATAGAAACAAAGTAATATTTGGCATTCGGTACACTTTGATGTAAACCAGAAACTGGATTAAAAGTAAACTTTAAGGAAAGAATCAAGCCTGCAAGGATAAGGGTCAGGAAGGAGATTTGTTTGCAATTTATATTTTAATTTCTCATTTCTGAGAGATCTGACTTTTGCTATTAGCTGCCTCATACCTACCTGTTTGCGTCATAATAAAACCTAGCTTCACAGAAACAAAGGTATAACATTGTCATGAATTTTGCCGTAGGGCTGAGGCCATGGTATGTCTAAGCTTTAGACAGCTTAAGTTCCTTACACCAACCACAATGTCACCTCCGTTATGCATATCTCCAGGTTTTTATAAATAGTCTTCCATAATATTTTCCCATGCAAGTCTTGTCTCAACAAACTGACCAGTGGAGGGCACCGTAGAAACTTGGCAGGCTACGTATACCCTAAATAGCATATTATTAAATAAAAATTGTAAAGGACAATCACACACACAGAGAAGAGACTGACTGGTGCTATTTAGGGTGGATGCTTCTATACGCTAATGGAGTTACTCTTAATAGCATGGATTTAATATATTCACATCTAGTCCCAGAGCTAAATTTAATTCCCTGGCAACCATCTATTTAGCAATGTAGAAATAATTATTAAATCTTAGAGATCCACCAGAGGTCTTTTGAAGAATTGGACAACTACAGCTGAGCAGTATAAGCTTTTTTCTTATTAAAAGCCAAATGTGATTAGCTTGATTTCAAGAGAGATTTCTGTTGCAAAATTATTGGAAGTTTATTTTCAATATTTCATTCACAAAAATTGATAAAATATTTGGCATTTCTTGTGAAATATTGACTTATAGATTAATGTGGAACCTTTTATATAGGGAAAAATTGTATTTAATTTCCTTTATTTCTGTTCACTTATCTTTCATCTGAACATTATTCTGTTATAGGTCAAGAGGGGCAATGCAATTCTGTCCACTATGGCATATTATATCTTTCATGTTCTGTTTTTCCATTTTAAAATATTAGAATAATTTTGTCCTAGAATAAATTGATATATCCCAATTTCTAGATGTATTCCCTCTTTCCATGATAAGAAATGGATGCATCCAAAGTCCACAGAAATGGACAGAAGACTTGCAGTTCCTGTTGAGGTGACTTGAACCAATCACAGAAGAACAATGTTTCAAAAAAACCGACTTTAGCACAGGAGGACTAATCTCACAAGTCTCTTTCTGCAGCTAATAGAGAGATGGAAGTTTTCTACAGATAATTCAGAAGGGGATTCTATAATGCTCAGAAGAGGAATAATACTGAATCTAATTCTAGATTTTGCCTTGCCCTCCAGAGGAACCTATCTCTCCCTATTGAACACCTTGAACTTGGGGAGATTAGCAACCAGGACACAGATAGTCTTCACATTTACACCTCTGAGGCTGGACTATTTCATCATAACTCAGACACAAGCTGATCTGATGCATACGCTCAAATATTGGTATCTGTAGCAGTTGCCTTGACTTATATCTACATATAAATTTTTATAACCTGAAATATCAAGTATTTCTATGGTTTTGACCCCAGCCATCAGTGATAATAAATAGAATAATCTTAATATATCAAGATGCACTTTTATAGTAATGTATATCTACACATACGCAAACTTTGATTTTCATGAGGAATAAAACCTTTTTAACAAGTTTTGTAAACTTGTCACTTAAAAGTGACTTCTACTTTTCCAGAATCAAAGAGATTTAAGGAGAAATTTTGGCTTCATCAAGGCAGGATTTACTGGGTAGGTTCAGTACAAGAAAAAATCCAAATAATTCTGCTTTTAGATGATTTCTACTTTTGTTTATTTTATGCTCTACATGAGACTGGGACAATTAATGAATTTTGACAGCACTGCAGCAGTAACAACTGCACCTTAGCAATCTCCATGAAAGAGACCTCAGTGTTGGAAATTTATTTCTTACAAGGTGACAACTCTATTTTCGTTCCACTCCAGCAGATAAAAACTGAATGTTTGATTTAGGCTGTGTATAGCAGATAGTACCATGAACATTCTGCCCCAATTGCATTCCCACTGCTCTCTGCCAATGACAAAGCAAAAGGCAGCCAATACAATCGTCCTTATGAATCATCCTAGTCAGATGTGAAAAAGCTTAAGAAATATTCGAACCACTATTTGTAGAAATTGATCCAGCCTCATTCCACAGAAAGCATTTTTGAGTGTGTCCTGGTTTGACCATTTTCCCATCTGTGAGAACATGACCAGGGTAGAACAAAAGGTAAAACAACCCCAAAACCTATGAGTTACAAAGATAGTTTATTTACACACACAAAGAGAAAAAAGGAAAAAAAAAAACTTGAAGTGTCAAAAAGCACCTCCCCTCCTTCCCGACAATCCAAATTCAATTCTTACACACCCACCACCAGAAAAACCCTGTCCTCCTGGTAGGTTTCATGTCAATGTTCCAAACCCCTACAGCTGCCCACAAATGCTGCAGGGGTCCATCTCTCAGCCTTCTTGGGGTACCATTTAAAATGCTTATCTAGTATTCAGTGAAGATTCTCTCAGGCCACACCCTAACCAGAATAGCATTCCCCAAAACTACTAAGAAATAGTCCGTTTTCCTCCATGAAATCTTCTTGCTGTCTGTCTCTCTCTCTTCCTCTCTCTCTTCCTCTCTCTTCCTTCAGCAGAGGGAAGGGGTTAACATCTTGTCTCGGTTCTTGCAGCAATCTATTATGTCACATCTCAAAGCTGTGGCTGCACTGGGACCGGGGGCGCATGGCCCTGCCCGCATCACTGCCGGCTATGCTGGGATCCGTGGAGACCGGGGGTAGGATGACCCCACCCTGCCCCGCCCCACACCACTGCTGGCATGCCGAGCCCGGATCTCTAGCCTGCTGGGCTGCTTTTCCCACCCTTGCAGCCCAGCCTCCCCTCACCTCCCTTTTTCCCCGTCCACTAGCAGCAGGGAGACGGGGGGAGAAAGGAAGGGCTTTCTGCCACCTGGCCCTGCCGCGTCACCTCCTCTCCCACACCCCAAGTGGGGGGAGGGTGGCCAGGAGCCAATCCACTCGGGCTTTGCCTTCCCAGGCTCCTGTGGGCCGCGGGGTCGGGCCAGTGCCCCCTGGCAGCTTCCCCCCCCAGCCCCCTCAGGGGAGAGAGAGACCGCGAGGCCTGGCCCCTCCCGCCCACGGCAGGCCCTGTTACCTTCTTGACGGCCAAAGGCAAAAGAGAGCACTTCCTGAAAATATCCCTCATTTAACCCTTTGCCTGTGTGTGTTCACTCCGATGTAACTTCCTGAAACACAACTTCCTAGTTCAAACTGTGACAGAGACACTCCACTCCCTAGGCTGCAGGGCCAGCCATGCCCTGTGGTGGGTCAGCTGGGGATGCTTGGAACTGGATGTGTCCAGCACAGGGCAGCCCTGGCCCCTACCCAAAAAGGACACCCTGCAGCCCCCACTTCACTGCCTGGGTATCTGCTCTGAGTACAACCACATGCCTTACAAGACTATAAAAAAAGATTTCCTCTCCTTGGTGTCATATGTTAACCCCTCTAACACCCATGACAAAAATTCAGTACTATTTTTATCCATAGCATTTGGTTTTGCTTAGTCAAAACAAACTTGTTCAGCAATTTTTAAGTTCCCATACAAAGGGGGGCTTAGTAACTTCCTTTCTTATAAACTTCCCATCTGTTTTGCATTGTTTCTGCACTTGTAACTGTGACTGAAAGAGTGGAAATCCTTGAACTGTTCATCCTTACTGTCTCTTGTGATGCCATTTTTTGCCTTTTTTTCTATGTTCTCTGTATCCTTCACACATATATTTGTAGCTCTGTAGTCTATTGTATTTGTGGCTAGTTTTCCCAGTACTTTTCCATGGCCTTTCCTTCAGCAGAAAAACAAAATGAATTCCAGAACTCCAAGCCCTGGGAGGTACAAGACTCCATACTGTCTTGGATCTTCCTGGCAACCGAGGCTAAGAACAGCTCTTTGAGATACATTTTCATGGATAAAGTGCAGCCAGTGATGAAGGGGGGCTCCAAAGAAGGGGCTTTACCTGGGGCAGGTGAATTGCATCACACTTGCCCTCCTAATTGGTACTTTTTATCAATTATGCTAATTTCCTAAAACCTATAAAAATATACTCACTCTGGGGGGTGGGCTGTTGTGGACGTCTTTCCTTAACTACCCCCGAAGGCCTCCAAATAAAGATTCCCTTTTATATTACCTCCTTACTAAAATTATCTCGAGTTTCATTTCCAGGTTGAGAGAAAGGCAAGACTCCTTTATAGTTCCTCTTTTCTCAGCTTATAACAAATCATCTCTGTCATTCTGAGTTTGTTAAGCAAGATTTGACGAAATTTAATTCTGATGTTTTGTCAAATTATACCACAGCTTACTGTGCAGCTTTTGAGAAATTTTGTGCAAAATATTTTGTTTTCTAGCTAAGTACATCCTTTATATTTCAGGGATGCCTATTGCTCTAGACTTTGATTGACTTTTTCTGTTTTGACATTCCACAGTTTTCTCAGAAGTTTCAAACTAGGAAACAGTGATTCTAGAGTAAGGGGGTAGTTTCTCGGCAGTAGTACTGGACACCTTGGAGACTAAAACCAGTAACCTTCGACAAAAGGGCTGATGAGCAGAGACAAATGCAAAAGCGTAGATGATAAAAATGATGAAGATCAAAAGGAAGATGAAAAAAATTTTGACCTTGACCAAGCTAAAGAGTAGGCTACCAGTGATTTCAGTCAATGGAATGGATGAAGGTGAAATTCATTTGGAAACATGAAGAAAAAAGTTGAAGAAGAAGGCTAGATTATTCATGTTTTGCACACAACTAATTTCCTGTGATAAGGCAATTCCATCTGTAGGCAGATAGAGCAATACAATAAGAAATAAAAAAAATATACACTTTTACATTATGAATATGCCTAAGGCCTTTTAAAGCAAAAATGATGACAAAAATCCATGAGGCTGTATTGGATAATGTTTAATTACTTATATCAGGACTGGTTGTTCTACCGTCTTTTGCTTAAATAACTATACAATTAATATTTTTATGTGACTTCAAACAAATGAACAATGATTACTATTGATAGAAAAAATGATTGAGAACAGAACAGCTACTAGTCACTCTTTGGACCTCCCAGAGGACCTAATCTGGTAGAATGTATCGTGGGTGCTCAAGTAGGGATTTCAGAGACAGATTTAAGGACTATAACACACAGGAGGCACTCTACCTTTAATGAACACACACAGCATTAACAACCTGTCATGTAACAGATGTAGAGTGCACAACAAATACTTAGAGACACTATTCCAAGGAGAACAAGTCACCATATTTTTTTTTCCTTTTTATTTACAGCTGTGATTAGGCAGGCTACATTCATTTTGTGTGACAAAGGCTGCACTATGTTTGTATTTGTTCTGGGAGCAGTGATCAAACATTTGTAGGTATCATTCTGTGCCTTTTAGTGCTTTACATGTAAAAAATAGTTGGTTTTTTTTACAAACAAAACAAAGATGTAAGTTAAAGGTGACCTGCAGTTTATTTTAAGCAACTAAAATGCTTTTTATGCACTGCATTTCCCAAATAACAAGAGTAACGGGAACAATACTCACTTAAATGAATTAATTTATTTTGTGCCTATGCAGCACAGGTCACTTGGAATCCAGAATAAGGTATTCATTGTGTGATGCACCAGCTTTCCTGTAGTCTGTTGTCTGACATCACATCCAGGAAGGAACTCCAATTAGACACAATGAAATAATTGGCGTAAATAAAGGAATTTTATACTGGTCAAATTTAAGAGTCACATGAAGGAATATTTGAGGCTCTAGAATGAATGTTTTGTTGAAAAGACTGTATGATTAAGATTTTGAATATCTGTGCTATGTACCAAATTTTAAAATAATTTAGAATTAAACTTTATTAGGTTTAGAAGATTTTCTACCTTTCTCTTATATTCAGATACTGAGTCACATTTCCTTGTGTCTGCAACTAGGTTATCAGATCAATCAGAAAGAACTTTCTTTTCTAGTTGCTAATTATTCTTTATTACATTTCATATTATTTCTAATGTATATGAGCAGTTCTCAGGAGTTATAATCCTTTTTACTACACTACCATTACCATTTTATATACCCAGTATTCTTTTATAATCACAGGAGAAAGAAAAAAAATTAAATTGTGGAAATATCTCAAGAGTTTTCTTTTTAAAGAAAAGACTGCAAAAAAATTTTTCTCACCCAAAATATAACTTAGAATAATTTTTTTTGTGTTAATAGAGGTACAGCCCAGGTGTGCTTACTCACCTTGAATTGATGCTCTGGTATTTAAATACTACAGCTTCGGGACATAATTGGCTTAAATTCATGAAAATCTTCACACAGTAAAAGTTTACAGGCTCTTTACACAAGGTACAGCAGTCTGATTTTCAAACAGTTTGACACTTTGTTTCATTACTCTTCCGTCACTCTAAAATTTACAGCACGTATCTCATATACAAAAAATATGAAATCTGTATAACATACATAATGCTTATTAATAGAAATTGTAATAACCTAATATTCAAGCATTTGGATGAGGACTTTACTATCTTCCTTATCAAACTACACCACACCCATTGCTTTGTACCCTAGTTAAAATTATCCAGAGGTTGTATCCCTTAGACGGCCAATACTCAATAGCATTTGGTGTGGTTTGCCTTTCTAAGAGAAACATTTCTGACAAAGACAGAAAAAATTTACAAATCAGAGAGCAATGGCCAGTGTTGTCATGGCACGATGACAAAGTACATGAAATGTAAGACAGTAATTTCCAAGCTAATCCACTTCTGGGGTTGAAGTCTTACTTCCAGTGACAAAAAAATCTAGATTCACAACTACTTAGCTGGTAGCAGAGGGATCTGTGCTATGGTCTTCCAGGAACTACTTACACACTGTGTAGAAAAAACATATTTCAGGAATCCAAAACAAGCATTGAACACTGAAACATAAACTCTCCTTATAAACTGTCTTTTAATGTCTTCGTGTTTTTGTTAATAAACCATCATATAGTCATTATTAATCTTCCCTTNTCACACCCATTGCTTGGAGGAGGAAAAGTTCCATATCAATGACACTCTTCCAGACCTCGGACAAGAGGTTGTGATTAATATTTTGCAGCTATCATAACCACAGGGTTATGATAAAAAAATCCTGTTTCATGGAAATCAGTGAAAATTTTTGCTCCTGACTTCACACATTGTCTCCATCTTAAAAAGGTGTGATTTGGTTGTCTAACTGGAGTTAAACAATATCCCTTTTGGCATGCTTTCATAATGCACCAGATCATCTGTCAATCCAGAAGAAAGGCACTGAACCCCATTGTGTCAGATCTGTCAGCCCCACATGAATGTATGAGGTACAGAAAATCTGAAACAGCACCAAATGGATGTGTTTAGGCCACTGAATTGCACCCAAAGCATTTCTATAATTAGGACTTATATATAAGTGATTGGGAAGATGAAAAACTATTTAATTTGTATATACTTTTTTTTAACATGACTTAAGCATTCTAAGATTCTGTGAACTTGTCATTCAACCAGTCTTTCTTTTAAGTAGCAATGCCTCAGCTACAAAAACAGGAAATTGAAGATCTGAAGGAAGAGATACTAGCAGGTCTCAATTTTAATTTTCATGGGAATTAATTTATAATAGTTTCTCTAACTTTGATTACTAAAAACAAAATTTAATTTGTTTTTACCTGCTTCTAAATCATCTTTCTCTATTTTTCTGCCTTCTCAGGCTTTAACACCGTGAGTGGAATTGTAGGTGACAACTTTAGGATGAGATGACTTGTTCCCCATTTTCTGTACAGAACAATGTCCATGATGGGAGATTAACACCCAGCTACTAGACAGGCTGAGCAGCCTTAGGCACAGCCTGGAACAGAATCCTTCTTTCAGCTGCTGACACGAAGGTGTTTGGTTCCACTGAAACAACCAGAATATATGAGAGTTCATACAAAGGCAGCAAACATGATGCTCAAAGTCTGCGCCTACTGCAGGGCAGGTAAGGCACTATGAGGTGTCTCAGCTGGCCCTAGATGGATGTGTTTAGGCAACTGAATTGGGCCCCTGGCACCTTTCTGAGAAGCTGGGACTAAGAATGTTGCCAGATTTTTCTAGGCAGACCAGAATTAAAGCTAGTCTAGATTTTTGTCCTGTGATTATTATGGTTGATGCTGAAGAAAACTGTCTACATTTTGTCAGTCCAGTTGGCTCTCAATATATTATAAAAATATGCAGTTGACAAACAAGATACACAGGAGCTTACCCTGAAATTTTTATAACAGTGAAATTCTGAAAACAATGAAATGTCCTCTAACGGACTTACTGATGTTTCTATTTGCAGGGAAGCAAGTTTCCAAAACACAGTAAAGCTTTTTCATTTATTGGTAAAAATACATTCTTGTAAAGTGCAAAGATACTTGCAATGATTCATTTGGAGCAAGATGTGATCATCAATAAGAGGATGGTAATCTCACTAAATGAGTGAACTCACAGGCATCTTGGGATATATTATTCTCATGATGTACAAATGTTCAAAAGCAAGAGTTAGAAGGAAGCAGAGTGAGGAATTAAAAGCAAATAAGTAACTCCTTATTTTTCAGATACATCCAAATTTTTCACCACCATATCTTGGAATATTACAACAATGGGGGTGAGCCGAACATATGTACAGTGCAGGGTTTTGAGGGATTAGTCTTATTAGTCCAACCTATACTGTTGGAAAACAGTTTTCTATGTTACACTAAGAAGTGAGATTCATTCTTCATGGGGACCCTAAGCTTTTAGGAAAAAACGAATATTTTTCAAGGTTCTTTTAAAGGACAAAGGAAGAGATGTACATAAAAATTTTGAGTTACCCATTCTTTGTCTCACATTGTTGTTTCGTGAGAAAGTCTTACAGAGAAAGAAGAAAGTCACTTTGCAGTTCTCCTGGGATAGAGAAATCGTGTATGAATCCATAATGTCTTCTCATCCATGCATCACTGGGAAAGGAAAAATCNCCACACCCATTGCTTTGTACCCTAGTTAAAATTATCCAGAGGTTGTATCCCTTAGACGGCCAATACTCAATAGCATTTGGTGTGGTTTGCCTTTCTAAGAGAAACATTTCTGACAAAGACAGAAAAAATTTACAAATCAGAGAGCAATGGCCAGTGTTGTCATGGCACGATGACAAAGTACATGAAATGTAAGACAGTAATTTCCAAGCTAATCCACTTCTGGGGTTGAAGTCTTACTTCCAGTGACAAAAAAATCTAGATTCACAACTACTTAGCTGGTAGCAGAGGGATCTGTGCTATGGTCTTCCAGGAACTACTTACACACTGTGTAGAAAAAACATATTTCAGGAATCCAAAACAAGCATTGAACACTGAAACATAAACTCTCCTTATAAACTGTCTTTTAATGTCTTCGTGTTTTTGTTAATAAACCATCATATAGTCATTATTAATCTTCCCTTTGGTAAGATAAATAACCTTAATATCAGGAAGTTTTCACTTTGCAGCGGCCTTTAGCTATGTTTATTCAGTCCTGTCACACTTTTCTGACTCCCCTCCTGTTTATCTTTGACGCGTTTTTTAAGAGGACATTTGAGAATTCAGTTATATAATAACAAAAAAATTGCAGAGATATTTTATCAATGGTAGTCCTGGTTTCTAGTTTGTGCCATGAAGAATGAACTACCCTGGACTACACAGAACTACTTCAGGTTTTTAATTTTTCCTGAATTTTACAAATAGTTAAGGAACCAGCTATCCATTTTACAGTGTGATTTGATGATCTGGTGTTTGTAAATTTGCTCTCTCTGCATAACTGCCAAGGAGCATCCATTTGTAGATGCTATTCTTTCCCAAGCTTATTAATATAAACACTGGTTACCATACTTTGTTTTTTTTTCTCTCAAAGTTATTTCTAACTCAAGAAAAGATAGAACTGTCTTTTGGGTTTTTATAAGAAAAAGTGCTCCTCCCCTTACTATTTTGCCTAAAAGATGCATAAATGGTGATTTTAAAATTCCAGTCATGTGAACCATCCCCTCAGGTTTCTGTTATACCAACGAGGTTGTGTTTATGCTCATAAATAAGCAATTCCAATTATGCTTGTTTATTACCCAAGCTCCTATCACTAGTGTATAGGCAATTAAAGATTAAAGAATTTCTTCTCTCCTCATCCTTTGGTGTCTTGATTAATTTTGTTCTCAGCATCACAACTCTGTACGGAGAGTTCATGTGTTTCCTCTTTTCACCCTTCTCTTTTATTTGATGCCATCCTAACCACTGCAGTACACTTCTTTGGTACTTGCCTCAGTGATGTTTTCTAAAGAACTTTAAAAGGTTTTTAGGACTTCCTAATGCCTATGTTGAGATTAATTCTCAGAACTGATTGCCATTTTATTAGCAGAGTAATTGCTTAAGAGAAATCCATAGTTGATTGACAGCCAGCTATGCCGTGCCTCTGGCTTTACCAGCATTGTTCAAATTGTGCCACATTTCCCATCTTTTTCATCAGGATAAGTTCTAGTACTACAAAATACTTACTAGTATGAAGCAATCCTCTTGAAATTGTCTTATATATTAACTTTAACTAGAGTGCTACTGGACCATGCCAGGGCAGACTGAATCAAATATCACTTCAAATAAGCAAAATCATGCTCAAACTCCTATCACATCAAAGCAAAATAAATTGTGGTGTGGTAGTATGCATTCCTTTTGCCAACCTGTCAGGCAAAAAAAGTTTAACAATTCACAAAAACAATTATGTTCATACAGTCATTCTTAAGTGTGTCATTTCTTAAGAAAGTTTTATAAATAATTCAAGTAGTGACTTTAATTAGTGTTTAAATGATCAAAAAGATAGTTCTGCTTTTATAATGATGTGATTTTACTAGCAACCATTTTACCACCATGAAAATTATTGAAATAGAAAACTTACTAAGACAACTAAACAAACTTGAACAAATGCAGATGCCACTATATTTTTCTGCAGGTACACTTGATTGCTTTTGTCATGCAAGCAGACTTTACAGCACATCTTTTGTGAGTACACAAGGATCTTAATACATCTCAGTTATGACTTTCACAGGCAACAGATATTTCTAAGACTGACATGTATGTCCTTCTTCAACTTCCTTAAAAGTCAGCAAAATATCTTATATTTTTAATCTGTATAACATACATAATGCTNCAAAGTAAGCTTTCTCTTCCAGCCCTGCAGTATGCTTACTTTCTCTTTTTGCTGATTACATGCTTTCTTTCCTGTTGAAATAATTTTAAAAACACATAATAAAAACTTTAACTATTTATTTTAAATTGTGTTGTTTGCTTTAAATAACATACACAGAAATGGTCATCTACCTCCCAAAATAAACTCCTGGCAAACAAACAAATTCAGCAACAGCTACCGTGAATTATAAGAGGGTTTTATATTTCCTTCAGCATAAAACAGGGAAAAATAAATCCCATCAGTAAGTAAATGAAGTGGATCTCAGCATAACCAATCTATGAGCTGAAAATTAGTTTAATTCCCATGGTAGGAAGTTTAAGAGATTCATAGATTAGAGGGCCAGAAGGGACTGTTGTGATCAAATTTATAAACTTATGCAGAGATTTTCAAAGGCACAGAAGACATTTGGGTGTGTAATTCCCATTGACTTACAAAAGAAGTTGGATTTTAATTGTGACTTCGTTACAAAGCTCCCCTTTCAAAGAATAGTAATTTGACCACTACCCTGAATCCTATATCATGATGCATAATAGTCAATGTCACCCATGATTCAATTACAAGTGTCTCAACACAGACAAAAGGCAAACAAATTATAGCACCCTGAGTGCCCACTATTTTTCTTCTGACATTGCCTACAGAGGAGCTAAAAGAAACTTGATTACTAGGCCTGTCCACAGACCTGTGCAGCCATGATGGTGGTAAAAGTACCTTTAGACTGCAAGAGAAAACACAAACTATCTGAAATAAGCAGAAGTACTGGCACAAGCTTACATCTTGAGGGAAAACATATTTCTTATTTAATTTCTTTGACAAAATTATTGCTTCTCTATGGAAAATATTCTGATGAGATCAGGATAAAATCAACAAATTACAATAAATTTCAGTGTTTCAGGCTTACTAGAGCAGAGTCAAGATTCAACTTGGGAGGGATTAAATGCATTTTGGTCACCAAAAGGACTCTTCTCGAACAGGAAAAGGCATATTCATAAAAAGAAAAAAAAAA